>JAJJWX010005115.1:600000-809036 GCA_023529315.1 Papaver bracteatum
TCTCCAGGATAAAACACCCTAATACACCTACTACGAGCATATGTAGTAGATGCTCAATCTTGAGCTTGGCAACTCCGAAAAACCATAAAGGAAAAATCGTGAACGCTTGAGAAAACATATAAAAATATCTTCCCTTGGGGGTCCCTCTAAAATATAGAGCAACCCATTTCCCATTGATTTTACAAAAGTAGTGAATTTATTTATATAATGGAACAAAACAACTTAAGAAGAAGAACTCCCCGATGTGGGACTAAAAAACATATATAGTCTCTTAAAACAACTAAAAAGTGGAAACTCCACAATGTGGGACTAATAAGTTTTTTCATTCACAAAAGAAAACAATAAATTATAATTTTATTAAAACCTTAAAAATTATATTTTAGTAATTATTTTCCAACAATCCCCCACATGAATGAAAACTCAATATAACACGAAAACACAGATAGATCTTGGTAAATCAACAACCCAATCTCCCGAACTGACTGAACAGACAGACAAATCGTGCATGTTGAAGTCATACTAGCCATTCCAACGTCATCTCCCTCACACAACAGTGTGTTGACCCCAGGGTCATACTATGGATCGGAAAAATCATATAGTATAGAGAGCTTTCATCTTTAGTTCCTCACAAGTGAGACTAAAGGTTCCATCACCAAAGTGAAAAAGCATGAACTAGTGAACCCTTAGTGACCCTTAGGTCCTAAGTTCCAGTAATACCAAAACCATCAAAACGAAAATCACATAAAAAGCGCAGGAAATACCATTTTTAGGCAGAGGTGTCCATGAGGTCTTGAACCTTTGCTTAGTGATCTATTACCGGAATTACTTGCTAGATACAGTGAACTATGTCTTGAACTGCTAGCATTTGATGTAATTCGCGATAACTACCACGGATGATATCTCCCAGGGTGCTGCCAAGATCGTGCCGTTTTGTCCAATTTGGCCCTGGACATATCCTGTTTCTCAGAATGCTCTAGAGAATCAAAGCTCATATTCTCATAGGAAGCGGCCCCACTTCCTCATTCAGATAGGTGAGTTTCCATAAAGAGTTTTACTGCTACACCCCACTTCAATCTTAAATTGAAACTATAGAACTCATTAAGACTTCTTAAAAGTCATCCTTCACATGCAGTTACACTATCATGTCTACACCATAGGGAAGGGACAGAGAATGAAATTCTCTGATAGTGTTTACCTTTACCCACCATAAATTAGTTGTCTCATTCGAAACCTTGATCTTGGGATCTCCAGTCATCAAGGTTGAGTATCCTTCATGGCAAGTTTAATTATTGAGCTTAAGCCCCATCCCCTTCGATGAAATTCTAGCTATCTCCTTGAACAAACCTTTCGTCAAAGGTTATGCGATATTCTCCTTGGACTCTATCCTTTCAATGGAAATAACGCCGATTGAGATTAGTTAGTTTTTAGCTTTAGCTATTACATCTAGGCTAACACAGTGTATAGATATAGCTGGCACATGCCTATGCCAGAGAGGAATGTCTTCTAAAAAGCATCTTAGGCACTCGGCCCCCTCTCGTGCTTTATCTAACACAATACTCTCATATTCCATAATGAATTGAGCAGTATATGTCTGTTTGGAAATCTTCCAAAAACAAACCCTTATGCTAGAGTGAAACCATATCCACTCGTAGACTTAGACTCCTCTGAGTCAACTATCCAGTTTTCATCATAAAGTCCCTCAAGGACAGCAAGATACCTTTCATAAATCAAATAAAGGTAATAGAGTATTTTAGGTACCATAATACTCTACTCAGTGCATCTGAATGCTCTTGCTCTGGACTAAAATTATATCTACTTAACTTACTCACAATATAGGCAATTTCTGGACTCTTACAGTTCATTAAATTCATTAGACATCCTATAACTCTTGAGTATTCAAGTTAAGATACTCCACTACCCTTATTTTTCTTGAGTCTACAAGAATAATCGTACGGAGTACAGAAAGGCTTACAATCAAACTGATTGTATCTCTTAAGCAGAATTCAACATAATGAGAATGACTAAGACTATAAATATTTGATTATATTCTAATCCTCATCCCTAAGATTACATCAAAAGGTCCTAAGTCTTTCAAGTCAACGTTCTTATTCAGTGCATGTTTTAATGGAATTAATCACATCTATGTTTGTATCAAGTATAAGCATATCATCAACATACAAGCATACAATCACACATGCATCCTTAACAAGTTACTTGTAAATATACTTGTCAGATTCATTAACTTAAATCCACTACACATTATTACATGACCAAATTCTCCATGTCACTATTAACGTGCTTATTTGGAACCATACAAATATTTGTTCAACTTACAAACTTTGTCTTCATAACCTTTCACTACAAAGTCCTCAGGCTGGTCTATGTAAATTTATTTATCTAATTCACGGTTTTAGAAAAGTTGTCTTAACATCCATCTGATGTATCTCTAAGCTGTTTATGACAACAATTAATAGCAATTAACATCTCAACAGAAATAATTCTCGTCACAAGTGAATAAGAATCAAGGAAATCTACACCTACTTTTAATTTATAGCCTTTAGATATCAACTTAGCCTTATATTTTCCACAAATCCATCTACCTTACGTTTCCTCTTAAAGACTCATTTACATCACATGGTCTTACTCCCTGAAGGTAAACTAACAAGCTCCCAAGTCTGGTTCCGACGGACTGAGTCCATTTCACTAAATGAAGATTCTTACCAGAATGGGGTTTCAGTAGATGTCAAGGCTTATTTACACGTATGGAGGTCAGATTAATCTAGGCATGTTAGGCTCAACCTTAACTTCATCTTCCTTTAAGATAAGTTCTGACTATTTGAAAAACATCTAGGGGATCAACAACATATCCCTAAGAAGAGACAAGTTTAAAAATAAACATGTTCAAAGAACATCCCTAGACTCCATAAAAATATTCACACCAATGTCAGAAAAATCACACCAAAGTCTGAAAAATCAGAACACACAACCAAAAATCTATATGCAGTAGGGTACTCAAGAAACCTTATCTAAACACCCCACACTTTGACGTATACATAAAAAGGTTGTCTATCTTTCCATAATCATATGGATTTTTATCTGATCCTTTAAAGGTTACTCTATTCAGGATATAACAAAATTAGAGAACGACCTCCCCCCACAAGTTTGCGGTTATCCTTTAAACAACATGGCATAAATCATCTCCTTAATAGTTATGTTCTTACGTTCAACTATATCATTAGACTATGGTGAATAAGGAGGTGCGATCTCATGAATAAATCCATTTAACTAGTAAAGTTCTCCTATATGAATTTCATACTTTCCATCATGTTTAGACCCAACCAATTTAGTGGTAACATATACTTCGCTTTCAATTTCAAGTTTATACTCTTAATTAAGGCTTATAAGGAATCATCCTTACCCCTAAGCAAGTATACAAGAGAGTACCTCGTACAATCATCTATGAAAGTTACAAACCACCTTATTTTGGGTTGAACTCATTTCAACTAGACAAAACTGAATTAATTCTAACGGCTTAGAATTACTCTAAACATTTTTGCTAAAAGGTTTAATTATAGCATATTTTGATTCTACACGGATTTCACTTTTGTGATCAATATCCAAACTAAATTTGGGTACACAGCCTACGTTATCCAGTTTATGCATTGACTTATAAGTTTACGGTTCCAATTCCGCCATGCAAAACATTCAATCACTCAAAATAAAACACAAGAATCAACTATGATCACTTCATCATTTTTTCTTCATTAAGCCTATATAGACCCTAAGTCTTATAATCGTTGCCTAAAAATCACTGCCATAGCAAAGAAAAGTTTTCCATATTCAATTAATATCTTAAATCTTTTACCAACTACAACAGAACAAGATACAAGATTCTTGCATATGCCCGGAACATGAAAACTTCATTCAATGTGAGAATATTACAGATATGAGCTTCTGCTCAATCTTTTTCCTTTTATGCAACCTCTGTTGCAGATGAGTTACTCATAAAGAGTTTCTCGACATCCCCTATCCTCTGATAGGAGGTGAATAGGTTTCTGTTTCAACAAACATGCTTGGTGGCTCCAGAGTCCACCTACTGGTCTCTCACATTGGTTATTAAAATAACTTCCGACATCATGCCACTGAACTTGTTCTAGTTTGTTTCAACTAAATTAGCATTAACTTTCTACTTATTAAGGTTTTATGTTGTCTACACTTTACCGCCGTATGGCCAGGAATTTTACAAACATAACAATCACCCTTAATTAAAGTAATGCCAGATTCATTTCTGAAACATACCTTTCTTATGAAGACTACGCTTAGAGTTGTGTTTGATGTTCTCGCCTTTGTCAGCTTTGGAAGACTTGTGTTCATCCACATGCGCCTGGTAGCCACGTTCCTTTTCAATTTCATGTCACAATCTTCGTTTATACTTTGACCACTGACACGGTAATTTCCCAATCACCTAATACACCAAATATCACAAACCTTAGTTCCGAATCGGAAAATAAAATATGAGTTTTGAAGATAATATCTAGATTTACAAACTTCGTTTGAACTACCATATCAAAAAACTCATGGTTACCCCATAAAAACTACTTTAGTTAACAACAAATTTCTGCCCGTCAGAATTTCTTAAGAACGTTTCTCTGTTTTGTAAAATATCAAAAAAATACTTTTACAACTCCAAAAATTCTGAAATTTTACGTGGGTAATTATCAGGATGTCCACTACGTTGTGTCAAAATGGTTCATCGAAATTCCTTCTAGGTTGAGAGATAAATTCGAAACTCTATAGCTGACCAAAAATTCGTTTTTTGTTTTTCACTCCATAATTAACATCCATGATTATTACAAACTTTTAATGTCTTAAGATTGTCGGGTGCAATAATCAAAACAAAGAAAAAATCAATAAGCAAAAGTTATTGATACTTAGCTCCTTTTAATGGAAGTAATGGATTTGACGAAACGTGCGAGCTTCTCATATCTCCACAACAACAACAAGGCAAAACTTTGAAAAAACAGAGTGAGTCACGTGTTCAACACGTTTCCCTTAAGACATTAGCACCCGGCTACACTCAAGAGTGATGCTATAGCCCTCACAGGACGGATATATCCAGGATAAAACACCCTAATACACCTACTACTAGCATATGTAGTAGATGCTCAATCTTGAGCTTGGCAACTCCGAAAAACCATAAAGGAAAAATCGCGAACGCTTGAGAAAACATATAAAAATATCTTCCCTTGGGGGTCCCTCTAAAATATAGAGCAACCCCTTTCCCATTGATTTTACAAAAGTAGTGAATTTGTTTATATAATGGAACAAAACAACTTAAGAAGAAGAACTCCCCGATGTGGGACTAAAAAACATATATAGTCTCTTAAAACAACTAAAAAGTGGAAACTCCACAATGTGGGACTAATAAGTTTTTTCATTCACAAAAGAAAACAATAAATTATAATTTTATTAAAACCTTAAAAATTATATTTTAGTAATTATTTTCCAACAAATGATACCGTTGTTTCTTCATCATCGTCCTGGTAATAAAACTCTTGACCCAAACACTTCATCGACATCATTCCATATATCCAAAGAACTCTAAGACATGGAAGCATACCCAGTGCAGGAAGCTTCTTACATCTGTTGATATTGGATAAATATAACTCAACTAAATTCGGAAGGCTATTAGACGACGAACCCATCCACTTCAGAAACTTTGCACCCCCGAAATTATGTATCACCAAATTTTCCAAATAAGGGAGTGGCTGTATACGTTCCTGTTGGAAAATTGGCACTAAAAAAGGGTGAAGAAAAGAATGTTGTATTAGGGTTCAAGGCTCTTATGAAAAGATTCTTTTCGATAATTATTCGACCTTTTCCCAAATAGGAAGAAGTGTACAAACAAGTCAAAAAATATGTTAGAAGTCGAGAGGATACTTGAAGCCCTGATATTTAAAAATAAATCATACCCTTCAAGATGTTGGATTCAAAGCTTGTACAACCTTGATATAATCGAGTAATATTATTATTGTCAGCTTCTTCTTGTCGTTCCCATTTTAGACTCAGTTCTTTAAGGTTTTGCTTCTCATTTAACTCTGCCATCTTGGCATCTTCAAAGTCACTCACATTTTCTAAATATCTTATTTCTAACACACGAAGTAAGTAATCCTTTGATCCCACCAATTTTCCTCACCATGTAAGGCGTTAATACTTCCAGGAGATTAATGTTCACAGACTCGAACTTCCATAGGTTGCTAGTTAAAGACTCAGGCAATTCTTTTATGTCAGTGCCTGCTATATTTAGTGACCTTAATTGTGTCAAAGCTCCTAAATCATGGGGCAATGCACTTAATTCACTGCAATCCCTGAACTCCAGCCTTTCTAAACTATAGATGCGACAGATTGAATCGGGTAATTCTGTTATACCAGTGCCTTCCAAATTTAGTAACCTTAACTGCTTCAAAGCTCCTAGGTTACTAGGTAGTAGTGCTTTTAAATTGTGGCAATTATGGAATTTCAACCTCCTTATACTGTTTGTATCAGTGATTGAATCAGGTAATTCTGTGATTGGTGTATGTGAAATATCGAGGGACAATAGCCTCTGGAGAGAACCAACACTTGAGGGCAAGACACTAATATCGCACCTACTGATATCCAAAGTCTGCAAATTAAAGAGCGTAAAAACAGATTCAGGTAGCTCTTGAACGTCCGAAGAAGAGATGCTAAGATGCCTTAGCCTTTCCAAACCTCCAATTTTTTCGAGAATCAAGTGAATATTAGTGCATTTGGAAAGGCTCAAAGTCTGAAGAAGGTAATAATCAGTAATCGGTACATGCTCAATTTCACAGTCGGTGAGACAAAGGTACCTCAAATGTTTAAGTTTATCAATTGGAAGTGTAAAATTTCGTACACCAGCCAAATGTATCACTCGTAGCTTCGGGTTAGTCGCATCTAACCTCCAACCTAAGTTGCTTTCGCAAAAGATTGTCCTCAACTTTACCCCACGGAAAAATATTGTTGAATTTTTCGGTTTTCCATCTAAAACTAACTGTAAACGACGAATTTCAGATCTATTTATTTTTCCGTATTCACTTGAACTCAAAACTGTGACTTCATGACGACCAACAACACTTGATGCAAAATCTGTTAGAACATTTAATTTGTAATTGTGCAATTAAAAAACGTGAGAAATGTAATTTACTTATAAGTGTCTAGAAACATCTAGACAAAGCCTAGAGATCAGCTAATTCTAGAAAAGTCCGGAAAAATATTGTAAACTCGGTTGTATGAAAAATCTAGAATAAGACTAGTGAATACTAGACTAGTCAGTGAACTTTCTAGATGAGAAAACTCTAGATAAAACTAGAGTATGCAATGTCAGTTATGTAAGCCTATAAATAGGCAAGCCCAATTCATTTGTATTCAAGCAAGCAAGATTCAATTAATACAAATACAAAGTTCAAGTTACAAAGTTCTTGCTTCCACCTTCACTACTAGAGTACTAGGAGCTCTATATGAGCAACACCACTATGCTCGTATATCTCTGCAAATATTACTCGAGTGTTCCAAATACTTCATAAAAATATATAAATTTCCAACATGGTATCAGAGCTCTCCAAAACATATAAATTTTTAACATGGTATCAGAGATCTCCAAAACATTTCTATTTCTAACATGGTATCAGAGCGGGTTCGATCCAAATGGGCGTTTAAATTTCCGCTACAAGCTGAAGGTGATAATTCCGCACAAATGGAGTACAATACGATGAGAAGACGCAAGGTACGTCTCAACTATTCAAGTTCATTTTCACACCACCACTAAAAACTAGTTATCACCCAAATCCAAGTCTTAGAAAGATTTTTTTTAAACATGTTGCTCGTGAAATTTCACAATTTAAGATTCAAGAAGCTTTGAAAATTAAAACGTCAAAATGAAAATGTCTCCATACAACATAAAAAGAAAAGAAAGAAAGAAAACTAAGTGGGTGGGCGTAAGAGCAAGTCAAGTGACTTCCTTATAAGAGTGATAGCCTAAGATCTACACCAAAATTTTCCTGCAAAATTGTGGTTCAAGTGAAATCTCCTTCCTCCGTCAAAATATAGAAAAAAAAAAAGAATTTTCCATCCTCGCAAAGAGATGCACACAAGAGTGCATTTCTAAAGAAAATTTGAGGGAAGAGAGCATCAAAGAATGCCTCCTCAAATAATAGAGATGGCAAAAAAAAAAAGGAGCCGTCCTGTAAAAATATTCTACTCACAAAGTTGAGTGGGCGGAACCTCTGAACCTACGATGGTCAAGTTTCGTGAAAGGCGAGGAATATCAACAGAAGGCAAAGCCTCTGAATTCAAGACGGTCAAATTAAGTCTAAACCATGAAGGAGAGGAGAAAACCGGCACAAGCTTTTGAATCTAAAACGATCAATCTTACCTTCAAGCCAGGTCAACAAAAAAATAAATTATAAAGCTATGGGGACAGGTACGACGAAATAAGGAAATAATATCAGCGTGACGACAAGTCAGAAATGAAGGCGCTACGAGCAGGAGAAGCTAAGAGCAATCTAGAAGTTGGGTGAAGAAAACAGAGGAAGACCTAATTATCGCATTACAAATTAAGAGGGGGTGTTAGAACATGTAATTTGTAATTGTGCAATTAAAAAACGTGATAAATGTAATTTACTTATAAGTGTCTAGAAACATCTAGACAAAAGATCATCTAATTCTAGAAAAGTCCGGCAAAATATTGTAAACTCGGTTGTATGAAAAATCTAGAATAAGACTAGTGAATACTAGACTAGTCAGTGAACTTTCTAAATGAGAAAACTCTAGATAAAACTAGAGTATGCAATGTCGGTTATGTAAGCCTATAAATAGGCAAGACCAATTCATTTGTATTCAAGCAAGAAAGATTCAATTAATACAAATAAAAAGTTCAAGTTATAAAGTCCTTGCTTCCACCTTCACTACTAGAGTACTAGGAGCTCTATACGAGCAACACCACTATGCTCGTATATCTCTGCAAATATTACTCGAGTGTTCCAAATACTTCATAAAAATATATAAATTTCCAACATGGTATTAGAGCTCTCCAAAACATATAAATTTTTAACATGGTATCAGAGCTCTCCAAAACATATAAATTTTTAACAAAATCATGTACAAAATTATGCAATTTGAATGTGATAATATCACCTAGCTCATCATATTCTACGTTTTGAAATAATAAACATGGCAGTAAACTGTTGAAATGTCCATTACCAATATCTTCAAGAGTTCGATTCTGAGTTCTCCCAGTAGATGGCTGATCAAGGAAACCTTCAACCATCCACATATGAATCAAGGTCTCTCTATCGAATTTCCAATATTTAGGAAACAAAGAAAAATATGGGAAACATTGTTTCAAATGGGAGGATAAATTGTCATACCTCAAGTTAAGTTCTGGATGATCTGATAATGTATTATCTGCGACTGAGACTTTTTCACGCTGTTTATTAAAAGCGACAGATAATGATGACGAAGACAGTATTTTTGATTTATCATTCTGTCTTTCTACTGTATTTGATTCACCTACCCCATCAACATATTGCGAGGTCAGGATATTCTGTTTTTGAGTTAGAGAAAGAGTACTGTTACTGATGCTAATTGTCGGATACAACTCAATCTCGTACATCTCACTAAAAAGCCGGTCGATTCTATTGATGATATCTGGAACAACGTATTCTGACCCCTGGAATGTTAAGAAGGAGGATGTTACCTTAATGTTGCTTGACCAAAGGATGGCATTGTAAAAGAACCTATCCAAAATATCATAAGCAACTTTTTTAAGATTTATTAACCAAAGCTTCACAACAGCATCCTTCACCTGCTTCCTCTCAGCATCATAGGTAACTGTTAAAGTAGGAAATACCAATTGGTCCTAGAAATAATATATTAGAGAGGGTCTAGTCCAATTGACTTGGTCAATTGTCTGTTTGGTCCTATTTGGTAATATAAATTATCATTTGGTCCTAAAAATTATCATTTGGTCCTACGTTGATGTCATGGATGATGTAAATGTCACCCTGTAGTGGAAGAAATACCCTTTTGGATAAGGACCATGTATATAGTCAAAAATTAGGAGAGAATAAATCATTCTAAGATTTACTTTCTCTCTCTATTTTTCAGATCTAGAATTTTTCTCTCCTTTTTTTCTTCTTCTTTTTCCTCCTGTTAATGGCGGTTCCATTTTTCTTCTCTTTTTTGTTCCTACTGCTGTAAACAATGGAGATGAAGGTGAAAATCGATTTAGATATTAGATCGGTAGTTGTAGACGATGAATATGATGATGTTGATACTATTGAATGCGATTTTTTAGGGTTTTTTCTCTTTTTTTCTGCTACTGTTGACGATGAATATGATGAAGATATGTCGTTGTTGCTGCTGTTGACGATGAAGATGATGGTGTTAATCTTGATTTTGATGATGTTGAAGAAGAAGATAAAGATGGTGGTGACGATGAAAACGAGTTTTTTTTCTTGATTTTCTTGATTTTCTTGCTACTAGTATTGTTGAAGATGGTGGAGACGATGAAGATGATGAAGAAGACGAAGATTTTTTTGATGAAGTTGATGTTGGTGAAGATGAACTCGCACTTTGTTGGTGAAAATGATGCTATATTGATTTCATTCTTGGAATGAAGTTTGTTTTTATATGGACTTCATTCCTGGAATGAAGTCTGTTTTTTTAGGTTTTTATATGGACTTCATTTCTGGAATGAAGTCTGTTTTTTTAGGTTTTTAAATGGACTTCATTCCTGGGAATGAAGTCTGTTTTTTAGCTTTTTGTATTGAGTTCATTCCTGGGAATGAAGTCTGTTTTTTTAGCTTTTTGTATGAAGTTCATTCCTGGGAATGAAGTCTGTTTTTTTAGCTTTTTATATGGACTTCATTCCTGAAATGAAGTCTGTTTTTTTAGGTTTTTATATGGACTTCATTTCTGGAATGAAGTCTGTTTTTTTAGGTTTTTATATGGACTTCATTCCTGGGAATGAAGTCTGTTTTTTAGCTTTTTGTATTGAGTTCATTCCTGGGAATGGAGTCTGTTTTTTTTAGCTTTTTGTATGGAGTTCATTCTTGGGAATAAAGTATGTTTTTTTTAGCTTTTTGTATGAAGTTCATTCCTGGGAATGAGGTCTGTTTTTTTAGCACGGAAGAAACTGCTGCAAAAAAAAGAAAAAATTAACACGGAAGGGTATTTTTGTCTATTTAAATATTTTTAAATAATTATGGACCAAACAGTAAAGGCATTTGGCCAAAGGACTAAACATACATGGGCCCACCTAAAAAAGGACCAAACGATATTTTTCCCACTGTTAAACCTGTTGTGTATCAAGTCAAGGTCAAGATGTTCTGACTTGACTTGATTGGTCAGTCACTTACCAATACAGATGTTACAGCTCTCTCTCTCTCTCTTTTATACCAATATTGTCTGAGACAGTTTGTATTGAACTTATCTGAAATCTTTCAATAATTCAAGATCCCTTTCTAGTTCATTTTCTTACATGGTATATGTAATTCAAGACCAAAACTTTTAAAGAAGATGCTAAGATTCCACGGTGGTTAGTTTCTATGCAAGAAGAGAAAACTGCTTTGGATAATAATGGAACATGGGAATTGGTCAAGCCTACATCTGGTATGAACATTCTGGGCTGTAAATGGGTATATAGAGTTTAACTAAAGGCAGATGGCACTGTGGATAAATTTAAATCTAGGCTAGTTGCAAAAGGTATGATCAGCTAGATGGTATAAATTATACAGATACAATTAGTCTTGTAGTTAAATCCACTACTATCAGGATTGTTCTTACATTAGCTGTCACCTACAATTGGCACATCAAACAATTAGATGGGTCAAATGCCTTTCTACATGGTGAGTTACATGAAAATGTCTATATGCAACAGCCACCAGGATTTGGGGATCCAAATTTTCCTGATTATGTGTGTCATCTAAAGAAAAGTCTATATGGATTAAAACAAGTGCCAAGACAATGGTTTGCCAAGTTTAGCACTTTCTTGCTGTCTACTGGTTTTGTCAAGTCTGTGAATGATCACTCAATGTTTGTTCTTCATTCTGGTTCAGATATTTTGGTTTTACTTCTTTATGTGGATGACATAATTTTAACTAGTAGTTCTGAGTGCTTAATGGACAAACTTATTGTTTCTCTCAAGACTGATTTTGCTATGAAAGATTTGGAAAATCTGAAGAAAAAAAAATCTGGGTATTGAAGCTGTGAGACATTCAGATTCTTTAGTCTTAACACAAAAGAAGTATACTTTAGAACTTTTGGAAAAAAGCCAGCATGTTAGAATGCAAACCCTGTGACACTCCAGTAGCTAAGACACATAGAGATTTTATTCTTGATGGTACCTTATTTGAGAATCCACTTGAGTTTAGAACCATTGTAGGAGGATTTCTATATCTCACTCATACTAGACCTGACATCTGCTTTGGTGTCAACTATGTCAGTCAATTTATGCATGCACCAACAGACTGTCATCTTCTTCTTGTCAAGAGAATTCTCAGGTACTTAAAGGGCAGTATCGGTCAAGGTATTACTATTCATTCTGGTGATGTAACTTCACTAAAAGCTTACAATGATTCTGATTGGGCTGGGTGCCCTGACACTAGAAGATCTACTAGTGGGTATGCTGTGTTCTTAGGTTCATCTCTCATATCTTGGTCTTCTAAAAAGCAGCATACAGTCTCCAAGTCCTCTGCTGAGGCAGAATATAAAGCTATCTCTATTGCTACTGCTGAGCTTAAATGGATTTCTTATATATTGAATGATCTACATGTACCTCTGCAATTACCAGTACAGCTGCATTGTGATAATACCAGTGTTATTGCTTTGTCTACTAATCCTGTCTTTCATGCCAGGACAAAACACATAGAGATTGAATATCACACTGTCAGGGAGCTGGTGGACTCTGGATTTCTGGTGGTTTCTCATGTTTCAAGTGAAGAGCAGATAGCTGATATATTCACAAAGGGCATGTGCTTTCCAGCTCACTCCAGATTGCTTCATTTACTCTTGGATGTTCCAGTTACTTAGCTTTTGAGAGAGAATTTTTCTTTTAGCTTTTGTACTTTGTTGTTTGTTTTGTTTTTTAGATTTTCAAACTTCACAGTCTGCCTTATCAGTTTGCAGGGGTGTGTTAAACCTGTTGTGTATCAAGTCAAGGTCAACATGTTCTGACTTGACTTGATTGGTCAATCTCTTACCAATACCGGTGTTACAGTTGTCTCTCTCTCTTTCATGCTAATACTGTCCGAGACAGTTTGTATTGAACTTATCTGAAATCTTTCAATAATTCAAGATCCCTTTCTAGTTCATTTTCTTACAGTAACAGCCTCAATCATTTCCAAGGTTTCTTTAAGACTTTTCAGCTGATCATGGCCACCCCAAACCAACGCTTCCCGAACAGCATAAACCAACTTTTTCAATAATCCTGATGTACCGCTAACAGAGATCCATTGATTCTCTTCCATCGCCATAATAATAGAGGATATCAAACAAAATATGAACACAAAAATGCAAGCAACTCAGCAGGAGGTTGACCACAGATAGGAAAAGAGAGCTCAATGAGTAACTAATTCCGGATATAAGTTGATATTTCCGGAGGCTTTAAAATTAGTTACCAACTAGTTAAATTAAATCTGTGTTGAATAAGATTAAGTTAATCGTGATCAATAGTGCTGGTGTATTTTTATGGAATTAAATTGCGAAGACATTGGCGGTGATGAACTCGAAGATGCTTTATCAAAAAATTGATTACGAAAGCATCGTAAATTAATCATTAAAAATCTTTGACGAAATTAATCATTATAATTGGACAACTGAAAAGAGTGACTTGAATGTATTTCGTCAGTCACATTTTTATGATGAACGGGCAATCGGAGATATATAAACTCATTGGGATATAAATTAATATCCACATCCAATAATTTAAGTTAAGGGGTGTTTTTTTAGGGCTGTAAATACGAAATTACCCTTTAAAAACATAAAAACTAAATCAAACCTTAATATCCCATTAACTTTCAAATTCTAAATATTTCCCACTCCTTTTCTCTTCTTCTTCTCTGTCGACTTTCATTTTGAAAATACCTTTTTTTCTTTACATTCGAAAGTGATGAAGATTATGCCGGAAATGAATTTTTTTTTACATCGTCGGTATTGTATTAGTGATGAAAATCATTCCGAAAAATGTTGTCAGCGTGCTCGATAAATAAGGGAGTATCCATTTTTTGGCATTGATTTTCTCGGCATTTCCTAAGTTTTTTTTTTATTTTTTTTTTGATTTTATTAAAATCAAAAAGAAAGATGGATACAAGAAAAGCCTGGATCCATAGATCAGGCCCAAATACATAAGCTATACCCTAATCGTAATCCATAACATCCTCCCAGTTAGTAATCAGTTGCCTGAACTCTGAATCAGTGACGAAGAGAACCCCATTGAAAGATATGTCTTTTAACTTCATTGATGATACATGCATTGTCTCTGTGTCTCTTCTTAGCCATCACCCTTTTATTCATTTATTTCCATAAAGTCCATACAATAGCAAAGGGGATAGGCTTTCCAGTTTTCCTAGTTAATCTATTCCCTTGACTTGCTGGCCATTCTTCTAGTTCCTTTATAGATGCTTTATGTGACCATGAAGGTTGCATCTTTGTACTGAAGTAGTCCCATATTATCCTGGCAAAGCTGCAATAAAGGAATATATGATCCACTGATTCTTCCCTAGAATTACAAAGGCTGCAGATAGTGTTTTCTACCTCCACCCCCCTATTCACCAGGTTGTCCAGAGTTGGGATTGCATTCTAGACTACAAACCATGAGAACAGTTGAACTTTTTTAGGAGTTTTTTTTTTCCATATGTAGCTGCAGCTATTCATACTACTATCGGGACTGTGTTTCATGATCCATTCATAACCCTATTTGACAGAATATGTTGTACTGTTGCCACAAGATTTGATGTCTGAACCATCAATCAAAGTTGGAGGATCTCCTAAAAGATTTAGTAAATTGGTGAGCTCCCTTGTCACTGGCTCAGTTGGTTGACGTTTGAACTGAATGACCCATCTTCCTTGTTGTAATAAATTTTCCACTTTAGCTTCTTTGAGATTTGCATCTTTATATGCGTTCTTGTGAGTTAAATAGAATGGGGCTTTTCCTTTCCATTTGTCCTTCCAAAACCTTACTTCCTTTCCAGATGTGATGTTTGTTGAGGACATCATTTGCAGAATCTTTTTTCTTTTGTTGTATTCCTCTCCATTCCATATGGTTTTTTGTATTCCTTAGCCCACATATCTTCTCTATCTGAGTTAGTCTTGATCTGTATAATCCTCCTGCACATTGCAGTCTTTTCCTTGTAAAATCTCCAATTCCATTTTGTACACAGAGATTTATTTATTGCTTTGAGGCTTCTTAGTCAAATTCCTCCCATTTCCTTTGGTTTACTGAGTCTATCCCAAGCTACGCAATCTCAAGCATTTCGTAAGTTGGGAGTACACATTTTTTAACCAAATTCATATTACCTCAAAAAAATTCCTTATACTCTCGCCAAAGTGAAGTGATTATGATTTATACTAGAGAGCTACACGTACAAGAACCGACCCATCAAACCGAACCCTCCCGTACCCGATGAAACCATTGGTTTCTCCTATTCGTGGCCGATGTTGTAAAGAACTCATCATCTATGTTTGGCTTGGAATTGCCAACGTCTTTCGGTACGGAAGAACTTTTCTCAAGTGAAATCCTAACGAAGAATTCTCTTACGCTACTTCCGCCTTTCAAACAACTACAATGGAACAATACGAAGAGAAATTATTACGGAAAGTGTATGAAAATTATTTTATCGGACACAAGAGATCCATCCTGGATGCAAGCCAATTCGTTTCAAGGTCATAATACGTATAGGCAAAGAAACGGGGACCGACAGACCCAACATCACCACGTTATGCCAAGGCCATACCCTGCATCGGGAAATTCGCGCCCGACCAAGGAGGTTCGCCACACCAGGAAGAGGAGTAAACCCTAGAAGCTATAGGTTTTCATGAGAAGGGAATGACAGTTACCATCTCGTGCCTACTTTGCGCAATAAATTGAGGCGGTCATTCACGCCTAAATGCTACTACAAGCTCTGGAAAAACATACCTACGGCTAGGATTCATACCAACACAGAAGAACAATATTTTGTACAAGATCATGAAGAGGTACGCCTACAACTAGGGTTTGCACTAACAAAAAAAAAAGTTAAGGAAGAGGTGTTGGAAGACATACCTGGATTCGCTCGTCCGCTTTACTATTACCACACAACCAGAGTAAAAATAATAAAATAAAATAAAATAAAGGCGTGAAATAAAAGAAGAGGCCGACCCCCTTTTATAGGCGTGATACTTGGGAGTTTGAATAAGGAAAGGACTTCCTATTTGAGTCAAGTAAGGAAAAGAGGCAATCGGGCCCGTGAAGACAAATCACCAAGCCGTCCGCGCCATGCCTTGGACCCACCACGCCAAGCCGTTCAAATCACCAAGCAGTTTGCGCATGCTTTGCCTTACCAAACCGCACCTTACCATGGTCGCACCATGCCAAGATGTCCGCTCAATTGTCATGGCCCCTTCATGCCAAGCCATCCGCGTCGTGACTTGCCGCGCCAAAACCAACAACTCGCCAAGCCAGCGTCATGATTTTCCCTAACCCATCCAAGATGATGAGTAGCCAGACTAAACTGACAATTCTCATCTCACCACTTCATGGTCTACACCACAAATAGAAGCTATGCAAGGCCGCCAAACACAGGATCATGAACTCGCCTTACCTCTCGAAAAAGGTTAGTCGGACTTTCCTGACCATCTTGCATGATTTACGTTTTGATTCTATCCTTGTATGTCACCATCTTATGCTTACCTCGCAACAATGCCCTTGTTCCGACCTAAGCAGGGGACTTAATATTGATGGTGGTTTTTAGCTTAGGGTTAAATTCGTAAAACCCTAGTCGGACAGTGACGTCACAGAATTTGAGTAATAATGTCTCCACTGAATGCATTTATTTAATATGTCTGAGAGAAAATTACAAGGGTAACTTTTTTTTTAATACGAATTAGGGTTTCGACGGGCCAAACCTTAATTCCCACACCAATGTGCCAATGGAAAACCATGCCAGCCACATCTACCGCGCCAAGGCATGCCAACCATGCTAGCCGCATAACTGTGCCAATGGCAAACCATGATAGCCACATCTACCGTGCCAAGGCATGCCAACCATGCTATCCGCACCACTATACCAATGGCAAACCATGCCAGCCACACCTACCGCGCTAACGCATGCCAACCATGCTAGCCGCACCACTGTGCCAATGGAAAACTATGCCAGCAACATCTACCGCGCTAAGGCATGCCAACCATGCTAGCCGCACCAATGTGCCAATGGCAGACCGTGCAAGCCACACCTAGCACGCCAAGGCATGCCAACCATGCTAGCCGCAACACTGTGCCAATGGAAAACCATGCCAGCCACACCTACCGTGCCAAGGCATTCCAACCATGCTATCCGCACCACTGTGCCAATGGCAAACCATGTCAGCCACACCTACCGCGACAAGGCATGCCAATCATGCAAGCCAAGCCAACCGCTCCTTGACTTGGCCCCACCATGCCAAACCGTCCATACCGACCCCTTGGCCCCACATGTTCCAATGGCATATCGTGCCATCCACCTTGCCGCTCAATACCGTGTTGGCCTTCCCCATGCGGCTACCAAAACAAAGGCTTGCAACAATCAACAGCCATCTTTCCATCTAAGATGCAAATCTTAGCCGTCCAAGGTCATCAACCATTGCATGTTAACCTTTGGCCCAATGAAAAAACCCTAATTTTGGCCACGCCTAAACGGTGCCAAGGCATGCCGACCATGCCACGTGTGCTAATGGCATGTCGTGCCAGCCACCTTGCCGCGCTATACCATGTTGGCTTTACCCATACGGCTACCAAAGCAAAGGCCTGCAACAATCAACGACCATCTTTCCATCTAAGATGCAAATCTTATCCGTCAAAGGTCACCAACCAATGCATGGTAACCTTTGGCCCAACACCAAAACCCTAATTTTGGCCACGCCCAAACCGCGCCAAGGCATGCCGACCATGCCACATGTGCCAATGGCATGCCGTTCCAGCCACCTTTCCGCACCTAACCTATACCATGTCGGCCTTCCCTTTACGACTTACAAAACGAAGGCATGCAACAATCAACGGCCACTTTTTCATCTAAAGTGCAGATCTTAGCCGTCCAAGGTTACCAACTAACGCATGGAAACCTTTGGCCTTAGTTTGGTCGCGCCTAAACAAAGCCAAAACCCTAAATTTTGGCTGCGCCTAAACTAGGCCATATTAAAGCCATGCTGATTATGCTTCCATCAAGCGAAGGGTTGCAATAATCAATGGCTACCTTTCCTCTTAAGATGCAAAATCTCAACCGTCGAAGGTCACCACACGAAAGTCTCCCAAGATCACACTACACCATATTTGCAAAATAAGAACTAAAATTAGTAACCGAAATGTGGCCGTTACTAATTCGCAACAAAAAAATTCAGTTACTAACATTTAGTAACGGTCCATTCTCAGTTATGAATCTATAATTGATTAGTAACGTTTGAGTTTTTTTTCTTTTAACTAGAAATATTATTACACCTTGACACCTTTCGATGGTTAGATGTAACTCATATTCCAATGGTGGTGATGAAAAACCCTATCTATTTTTTATCGATCACACATAACTACTCTTTCAGTTTTTATTTCTCTCTTCTTTTCCGATTCACTCCACAACCAGAGTCCAAAAACCCTAACACTTAGGCTTGAGCACAACACTGATGCCACCTCTACCTTATTCTTTTTCTTCTTCTTCTTCTTATTATTATTATTACGATAGATCTTCATACTTGATCTCTTGTGTAATCTCTACAACTGAAAACCTAGATAGATCCAGTGGTACTATTTGTCATCTAGGGTTTCAATTATAGATATGATCAAGAGATTACTACGATTGATCTACAGGAGGATGCCGACATCGGCCTCTAACTAGGAGTGAACAATTTGAAGAGGTTTATGGTTGTTGTTAGAATAGGTTTCTAATTAGGTTTATTTTGGCAGCGAGAATGTAGTGAAAGAAGTGAATTGGGTTTAGAGAAGAGGTGGTAAGTGGTAAGTGGTGATAACTGACTGAATACCTTATTTGGGTTTTTCTTTTTTTGATTGTTTTATTTACTGGGTTCTTATTAACATTTCTTAAAATCGATTAATGATTAATTGTTTAGGTATTGTAGGTGTTTGATGAATTTCCTAACATGACCAAGTATATTTGAATTGTATTGGTCCTCAAGTGGTATTGGACAACATTGAACACTTGCTTACGGAAATCCGAGCAACAATATAAATTTTTCTATCTACGCCATCGATTTAGGATTTGGTAAGTTGTCAGTTTTATCATTTAATTTATGTACCACATTTAGCCTATGTTTGGGTTTAAGTTTTTTATTCAATTACTATGTTTAAGTTTGCTCTAGATTATGTTACATGTCATGTGAATCATTCAATTTCTGGAAGAATCTTGCTCTCATTAGTGTGAGTTAACATTCATCTCTATAGTGATTGTCATAATTTTGACATTTGTTTGCAAGTTCTTATTTTTTATGATTTGAGAAGGTACATTTTTCTGAATGATTGACAAGAAGGAGATGGCGAGCTCTATGAATGATGCCTTGCCTCACCAACTGATACTCTATTTGGATCTTTTGGAAAGATGGTGCAAAAGGTTAAAGGACAAGGTGCTGCTTTGCATGGATTTGCTGGGTGGTAAATCTTATTCTGACAGTTTTGTTGGTTCCTAGGTTTCATTTGTTTTAACATTATTCATCGCTGGAATTTTCTAAAATTGTTTATTATGGAATTAGATGGTTCACACGTAATGATTTTCAAGAGTTATAATTGTTATGATTTACCTGGTATACTTACCATTTTCATGGGACCTGCGAAATGGAAATTGCATATGGGTTAGTACAATGATTTTAGCGTTCTAAGTTTGTGGTGTTTGTTTGTGATTGTTGTAGGTTGATTGGATGATTCAGCTAGTATGTACAATTAGGTGATTGTGAATGAAGCGAAATCAACTTTCCGTATGGGTCCTATGTACGTTTTGTTTAGTAGTAGTTTTAATTCTATCTTTGGCTGAGAATATTATAACATTTCAGCGATTTACATTATGGTTTATTAACTTCTACTGATGAAGCTAATCTTTCTACATGTGTAGTGAATATCCATTATTAGTCGTTTTAATTGGTGTTGGAGATTGACGAACCATTGGATATGATTGTCTAGGTCTCATTCTCATTTTTATTATTTATGTGTAAGTAGCTTATATGCTCTAACCATCTTGTTGTTGATGAATCTAACATGATTGTAAGATGCTTCCTTTTTAATAAGGGTTATATTCATTGTTGTGTTACACTGAATTTATTTTATGTTGCTCAGGTGATATATGCATGGAGGAGGTAGAGGTTTTGAGTTTGTGACCATGTTCAAATGATTAAGTCAAAGCTGCAGTAGAGTAATATATTAGCTTGCTCCTTGGGTCATCTCTTAACTAATATTTCTTGCAGGAAAAATTAAGAGTTGCAGTTTTGGTGTCAAAAGATGCTCTTCAGTTTATTCATGGTAAGATAAGATTAAATCATACTTTCACACATTGATTATTTTCATACATTTTATTGTTTGTTACTTTGTTTGATAACTTTCCTAGTATGTTCAAATCACGTTTTGTTTCCTAGTTGCTCGTATTCCTTTGAAGTTACCTTGTTAAATAAATCACATTGTTTCAGTACTAGGAGAGCCTTATTACTACATATCACAATTTTCAGCCTTGTTCTTTTGAACTAAAGCGTGATCAAGAGGACTAATATTTGCACCCATTTGTTATCTTAACTCCCAGTCTATTCTCTCTATTGGAAACTTGAAGTTTTAAGTTCTTAATCAACATAAATAATGGGTGCATAAGTTGATCTTAATTCCAATATCTAGCTTCAGGAGGGATCCCTATGCACCTTGTTGATATGAAATCTTAACCGCAGTTGAGGTTTTAACCTTAAGTTTTACACTTTCTTTCGAGGTACAACGCTAATGATGAAATTGCTGATGGATTATGGTGTTGGTGACCTTCATCTGGTAAGTCTCTTTTCTGATGTTCTTGACATCTTGCTCAACCGTGTCTTCTTTTGAATGAAGAATGAATATTTGAGTTGTAGAATGAATGGCAGTTGATGCTCTTTTTTGCGATCTAAACTTATTAGTTTTACTACTCACTTTGACTCCTGTTGTATTCTTTGTAAAAGCATAAAACTGAAACTGCAGTTCATCTTTTTATCAGTCATGCAAATTATTCAATTTTGCATATATATATATATATATAAAATGATCCATTAATCATGGATAATTTTGTGTCATTGGTATTTTTATATATGCAGGTGACGTTCAAAGAACCATAATTAGCTAAGAATGCTTGTGAAAAAGCTACACTCATGATTAATGGTCGCAGAGCTAACTGCAACCTGGCTTCACTAGGTGCACATCGTCCAAGGGTGATTACTTCCACTGCATCGAACCAACAAGGTACAAAGATTCATCTGCCTATACTTAGAAGTTATGAATCATCTGAGTCATCTACCTATGCTTGTGAAGAAGCTTCACCCATGATTAATGGCCACAGAGCTAACTACAATGAGTCATCTACACCCATGATTAATGGCCGCGGAGCTAACTGCAACCTGGCTTCACTAGGTGCACATCGTCCTTAGGTGATTACTTCCACTACATCGAACCAAAAAGGTACAAATAGTCATATGCCTATACTTAGGCGTTATGTATCATGTGACAGTTAAACTCACCATGAACCTAAGTATCATTGAATATATTGATTCGAACAATGTTTACTTCTTTTGAATGTAGAATGAATAAGTGTTTGAATGTAGAATAAATGAATGTTTGTTCGTTTTTTTTAATGGAAAATGGATGTTTGAATTGGATTGAATGAAAACAATTACAGGGGATAGGGTACTTGCAGGGAAAAATAAAAAGGGTGGGAAATAATTTGACCAGGTCAATGAAGACTTGCCTTTTTTCTTTTATTTTAGTTACAAAAAAATTAGTAACGGCAAAAAAGTGTTACTAAATTTTTACCAGGATAACATGAGTCGGTCAATTTTGACTTAGTCAATATATTTGTAACCCTAGTAAAAATTTAGTAACCGTCCAGGTGTGGTAACTAATTTTCATTTCGTAACGACCACATGTTGGTTATGAAAACAGTTACAAACCCGGATTCGTAATGGCAACATGTTGGTTACGAAAATTTGCTACACC
Organism: Papaver bracteatum; assembly: GCA_023529315.1. Classification (NCBI taxonomy): domain Eukaryota; kingdom Viridiplantae; phylum Streptophyta; class Magnoliopsida; order Ranunculales; family Papaveraceae; genus Papaver; species Papaver bracteatum. The sequence goes on from JAJJWX010005115.1 coordinate 622,445, forward strand.
CCCTTTTGAAATGGTTTATCTGGGTTACAAACTCTTTTAGTGACTGAAATAATAAGTTACTAAATGCAAAATATGGTGTAGTGTCAACTTGCTAGACAACAACAAACATGCTACATGTTTTCCACAAAAACATTCGAGACATCAACACATGTCACAAACTAAGGGATACTCATTGGGTATTGGTTTGGCGGTTTACAGCATGCGGCGTACACTACGCCCGTTATAAGAGAGTGTCATAAGGATGAAGCGGTTAGTAAACACATGGAGTAATGGTGAAACACTTTCTTTTATGGAACATCAATTTCAGGCGTTACCGGTTTCCACCTCCTCCCATTTACTCACCCATTTTCCATTTCTTAATGAGACCAGAGTACGTTTCACTTCGACTTGTATAAATAGGAATTACCTATTTCCACCAAACAACAAGTTCAGGCCAGGAACATACAACACTTAGAAAAAATTTGCTAGCTCTCCATCTGTTAGCTTCCCATTTTCTGATACAAGTCGTAAAACAACTACTCTTCCAGAATAAACTATTCTGGTCTCAACACTTTCTTCGCTTCCCTCCCCAAAACCAACCCTTCTCCTTCACTTTGTGACCGAAGAAAGTCTGGAACGGCCATTTCTTGGTTTAGGCCGTATTTATACAGATTGATCTCTCGAATCTAAAGTACTCCCTTGCAGTACATTGTTTAGGGTTTAAATTCGTTTCTCACCTACACACCCGAAATTACCAAAATCAGCAGAAACCGTTTTCACCCTCAAACAGAATTATATAAAAGAGACACTAAGTAAATGAAAAAGTACACGAAAAGAATGAGATAAAAGGCATGATTTGAGTAAATAACCATACTATGATTATATTATTGCTATGATATTAATAATGCAGGAACAAGATTGGTGGAAATGAAGTGATGATGCATGCGAGTTAAAGTTGAACTAAGAAACACATGAAGTAGACTTGGAATCAAAGAGAGAAAGATGAGGCAAAGAAAATAAGCACGCGAAGAGCCATGAATATGAGTAGAACCATAGGTATGCTTCGAAAATCCACAAAGAATAAGAGGCAATAACTGATATGTTGTTTCGTTTTTTTGTTATTCTTTGAGCATTTCCATCGCAAGGAGCAATGAATACGTGAAGAACTAAAGCCATGTGATGACGAATTAGAAAAACACAATGCAAGATCGATCCTTTCAAGACTCAATGAGCTAAGTAACGCATATTATCTCCATATAGCATCCACTTATCACATACATATAGAAAAAACATATCATACATATATCATTCACTCATCACATACATATAGAATATACTAATTGCATACGTTCATCGAACATGAATCATATTTAGTACACTTCGGGATCCTTACTATTCATACTTCTTGAAGACAATACTTATCGCCATGAATGCTTCTTGAAGATTGTTAATTAAGGATACTTCTTATACTTCGGATTATATACTTCTAAAGATACTTCGCGTTTACATGAAACAAGGGAAAGGGCAAGAAAGAGGAAGCATATTACTTTTACTTCGGATAGATTTAGTTTCTTCATCTACCAAAGCAAAAAGAGGCACACATATATGGGAAAATGCAAATCATACACTTCGCGGAAATTTTTCAAAATGTATGGATTTGATATGAATCAAATATGAGGACGTTAAGTTACAATGAGGCAAGAGAAGAACAAGAAGTGATATCGTCAACTCATCATCAAAGGAAACATCAACACAAAGTTACCATTGGTAAAGCTCAAACTAGTACTTACAATGAACTTCACACAAGAATATGGAAAAGGAAACAAGGAATAAAATCATCATAACCAAATTTCAAGGTCAAAGCTCGCAAAGAAGAAACTCGGTATATTCATTAATGAAGATATGTCGCCCACTCCATACTTCGTCAACAACAACAATCCTCAACAATAATAGATTATACGAATCAAATGCCATCTTGTCAACTTTATCTCATTACATTTAACACGACACCTCGCTACTACTCACCAACATGAAAAATCAATAACCAAACATACAAGGGAAAAATCAAAAGCAATGAACCATTCCAACAACAACTTGTAATCAACAACAACAAAATTGAGGATTGATACTTCTTATATATTTCGAGGATTAGTACTTCTTATACTTATTAAAGAACACTTCATACTTCGCATACTTCATACTTCATATACTTCGGGAATGATACTTTTATACAACTACAAAGCTTCGGAACTTCGCAAAAGAATAAGAGGCAAGTATATAGTTTTTCAAGTTATTATTCTTTCACTCGTTCCTTCATCAACAAAGATCAAATTCATCTACTCAAGCACCACACGTCTCACTCCAAAGAACTACACCAAGATGGATTTTTTCTTAAGAATCGCTCTTCAAGCAACATTCAAGAAAAAAAGGGCAAAATGTAGATACCAAAAACCACACTCGACGCGTAGCGAAATATGAAGGAAGGAGTAACTTAGCATCGCTAGGATAGCACTACACCATTTCAGGAATTTTGTCATAGGCTATAACCGTTACTGATGAGATTTTTAATGGTTATAAACTGTTGAGAAAAGGCCGTCATAAATAACTGTGAAACACATTTGTAACGCTTTTATCTGTGACATTCTCCCTCTACAGTCACATAAAATAACCGTTACAATAACTAACAGTCACGATTGACCTAATTTTATGATAGCGACATGTGTCAAATTAGTAACGTTTATCGTAACGGTTTAAACTGTTACTCTCAATTTACCACAATTAAGTGAGTGACACGTGTCTTAAAAAGTCACATATATGACAACGGTTATAATTGTTACTGAAACCTTGTAACGATTGGCTCAGCGACACGTGTCCCATTTTGTTACGAATACAGTAACACATATTAATGTTGTCATTTGTTTTATAACGATTTCTTATTGGACACGTGTCGTCCATTTGTCACGCCTTTTGTGACGGTTAAACTGTTACTCTCATTTGTAACAACAGTAAGATGATGACACGTGTTGTTTTTACTTCACAATTCTTGTCACAGTTATCTCCGTGACAATCCTTTCAGTTACAATAAAAAAAATGGGCAGCCCAGATCTTCATGGACCCGGGCTTCCAGTTTACAGACCTGTAATACAGATCGCGATGATGGACCTTCACTCTCAGTTTAGAGGCCTGAAATACAATAGCATTTCTTCATTCTATCCATAATTCACATTCAATACATTCTTCAATCAACCAATTCATATCAACATTCAATGAATTCAAAAAAGAATACAAATTCAAAAGGAATACAAATTCTATCAAGTATCAAATCTATTATTGTTAAGTATCAAATTATGAGGAAATTTCCCAAGTTCAATTCACTATAAGCCAAAATTTACTCAAAACTTGCAGCTGCAAAGGGACTTAATAGCTGATATTTAACGGTAGAACCTCTTGCTTGGATATGATTTCAGGGGTATAAGATATAAAAAGACCCGATGAAAGTGAAGGCCTCTGCAAGAATAAGAAGAAAAAAATGTATCGGAAACTAATAATGGTGTTCAAAAGATTATACCAGCAATAGCTAAAATAATATAACTTAAGACAGTTGAAATGGGTATATAAGATTTGTGTCTGCAATGTATATCGATTTTGTTTTCTTACACTAAATGTTTAAGCAAGGACCATTACCGGCAGACAATTAGGATATGATTCTTTTCACGACAATGGATTCCCAATTTAACGCCCAAAGAAGCAAGTAGTAGGGAAATTCTCTTGAGTCTGCACAAGCAATCACCATAAACTGTTATTCGAGATTCGACAACAATATCCCCAACAAAACAAAAAACGCATAGTACTCTAAATAAATTCTAAACTACATGAAACCAATGAAAATTTTACCTGGATTTGAACCTGACTTTGGGTTGCAGGTTGTAAAAGTTGATCCTCCAACTCCTCGAGTTCATATTACAATTCATCCTACAACCAACAAAGATAACTAACTACATTAACATCTTGATCTATTAACCCTAATGAAAAGTAAAAAGAGTAAGAAAATAGTAGAGAAATAATGTCTCTTACAATTTTCGGGCACTCGTAATCAATACCAGCAGCCTTTATCTTCAGTCGTCGCTTCTTGTCTTGCTTCACCGTTACCTCAACCAATTTTCTATGTTCTTCCGATGTTCTGTCCTATAAACATATCATGATGGATTGGTAAGAGTGACAAATGAAGTCAATTCATACTTGCTATATACTTGTACTGAAATGAACTAAGAGATGTGATTTTCCTAGATAATTAGACAACCATTCAGACAAGAATGAAGATGCATAAAAAATTCATCTCAAAAGTTAAACAAATTAACACTCACCCTGAGATTGGCGTTTCACAAGTAAATGTCTGTTGTAGTCACTTATGAATGTCTCTAAACTGACTTGACTTTGAACTTTGTGCTTTAACCAACAAACTTTCAAAGAAGAAAAACATGAGTTATATTCAGGGACATGAAGATTTCCGCAATTATTACAACAATCAATACTCATTCCACAAGAACATAAAACTATACCTTAATAGCTTCACAAGTGGGATCAGTAGACTTCTTATCGGTCACGCCAAACATCGTGATTGAATCAGTGGGTTCTCCGTTCAACGCCTATAAAAACAAAAAATAGGATAAGTACATCATGAAACACATAATGCGAACTATGGGAACATAGACAGTTACTTGACTAAAAAAAAGGAACGCAGACTGTTAAAGATGATAATTTTACCCTGCTATGCATTGACCGGGAAAAATTCGTCGGGCCATTAGAATATTTCAGGACTTGACTATTTCTGGCTCTGCTTGCTTGATCGGATTTAGACTGTTACTCGAATAAGAATATTCCAAGTTAATTAAGTAGTTTTAGACTTTATGAAATAATGAAATCTTAACTAGAGATGATATTTACCTGAAATTCCTCCTCTTTGAAGACGTCGCACATAGCTTTCCAGTCCTCCATACAAGTGCAGTTCTTGGGCGGGTTCGCCAGTGCCTTGTCATAATCATTGCCACATTACAACCTGTAATTTTCAATCCATATCTGTATCCATTGTACAGGTTGAGTTAGAAAAAGTGCATCCACAAAATACAACAGGGAAAACAATATGCAAATCATTGAATTTCAATCTCTTTTTGGATAAAATTTTCCCCACAGTTATTTATTTGTGTTTAAAACTTCTAAGTGTTTTGCAAGATAAAAGTTTGGACTACACATTTAAACACAAATAAATCGTTGTGGGGGAAAGTTTGGACTACACAGTGTTTGTGTTTATCTTGGAATACTGGCGGAAGCTTATAAATCCTAAAGCTGCAGCAAGAAATATGTGGACAGTGAGACAGCTTATGCTTGATTAACCAGGTGAACTGAAAATGACATTACATCACAAATCCAAACACTTAAAATGAAACCAAACTGTAAGGAGTTATCAGAAGTGAGTACCACCTTCATCCGAGTCTCTATCTCATATTTCTTGGCTTTGTTGTACACCCGTCTTATTTCTTAGCTGTTGTTCAACTGTCTTCGCTACCTAAAAAATAAATAACAACGACAATTAGTCGGTCTATTATTCCCCGCCATAAACACGCATAAGGAACCACTGATGATATCACGCAATTTCCCAGAGGTCTAGCAACACGTTTAGCCAAACACCCACCAATTGAACAAGAAGTGCAGAATGAAATAATCAAACAAACAGAACTCAGGAATGAAAACTTATCCTCGCACCTTACCAATTAAAAAAGAAATGCAGTAAAATATAATCGAACAAACAAGCAGGTGAATGGACCAAAAGAGGTGATTACATTTCGAATGACATCCAAAAATAACTCGTCCAATACAATGTCAACCAATATTATTCTCCACGTCGGCATATCATATCTTATTATTGATAAATTTAGTGCAAGCAAGAACAGTTTAAAACGGTAGCTAGTGCATCTAAACCATAAATTTTTCCTTAAGAAGAATGCATGATAGTACCCTAATTCATGCTAAAATTCAAAGCAGAGCTGAATTCATGCTAATTCATGCTAAAAAGGAAAATGTAACTACAGACCAAAACTCAAAGTTCAAATTAAAACTAAACGCATTACCAACAAAGCAATTGTTACCTCATCAATTCTCCAGTTCTCTTCTGACCCTCTTTTGAAAAACCTCGTTAAGAATCCAACCTCCATCTAAAACATAAATGAGTACACATCCAAATTAAAAAACCTAGATTCCTTTTTCATGAAAACCCCCAAAATCAAACATAATCAAACGATTAAAATCAAAATCATAATTAAGGACATAAAATTAATCTTCTGATTCACCCTAGGTTCCTTTTTCATACACCATTTCAGACTCAAACACCACCTGGACCATCATAATCTTCTAATTCAAACCCTAATTCTTCAGAGTTTCCACAGTACCATATGTCACCTTCACCGGAACAATCAAACCCATTTTATCTTCAATCCCACATGGATGAGTTGAACCCATCTTATATTCAATCAATCTGAACTGGATCTTCTCGAATTTCACTTTTTCATGTTAGAACTTCTATCTGCAAGACACAAACATCACATTAAATAATAATGATACAGACAAATCAAACCCAACACAAATCGTACTTCAAAATTTTAAACGTATATAATAAGTTCGCAAAAACGAATTCGAAGGTAAAGAGTTTCCAGCTGATAACCTCAAGTGGGTTGGCCAGACCCTCCAGCACAACCATCACTGGTTCATTCATTCATACTATTATTACAAAACAATAACTTAGTATACTCTTTTCATCTCAACGAATTACACAAATACTAAAGATTCAACTCAAAGAAAATAATACAATAAAAAGTCCAACAACAAGATACCTAATATGCAGAGGGTGTGTTACAGGAATCCTTGTTCGTTTGTCATAAACTGAGACATTTTTCTTTATTTTTCAACTAGCTCAGCATCCTCTTTATCTTCACCTCATACAACCACATGCTCAATAGCCTCATCTTCAGTGGGATTCTCGACCTCAACCTCCTCTTCTTCTCCTTCAATCAATATCATAATAAAAATTACAAACTTACAACCAATAATTCAAAATTTTATACCAAAAAATAAAACCTAACAAAAAAAAAAAAAATTGATTCATCTACTTACCAGATAACGCTCGGCTGGTTAATCCTCCTATCTGTTTCATTCAAGAAATAAGTTCAAAAAACACGAATTTTACAGAAAATTAGAAACCCCAACCGAAATCGATAAAAAAATAGTATGATTTAAAATACTATCCAGGCATCGGAGATCTCAAAATACCTTTACAACAAGATCAAATTTGGGACATCATAACTCAAAAGATGTCCAGCGGTTCAGACTACCAGCTAATCTCTCTTCATCCAATATATTTCTTGTTCTTCTTCATGACATATTGTTACTACAACAAGTTGTGACTCTGATTTGCAGAGTTGTGATGGAAAAAAAGATAGAACTTCTTTATTTTCTGTGGATCTGAGTGATAGACACGGTGAAGGAGAAAAGAGAAAATGAAGAGGCGGAGATCGTAAGAGAGAGAGTAAATAGAGGAAATCTTATCGCAATAGAGGATAAGATTAGGTTTTTGTTTTGAAGGATCTTGCGCTGCTAATCTCGAGGAAATCCTTAACGAGATTAAGGGCTCTGATGACCGGCGTGTGGTTTTCGCATGTGTGTCCTTTACTCACAAAATTGTTGTGGGTAGGCCATTCATGGTTTTTAATAGGGGTGAGCATGGGCCGGTATGGACCGGTTTTTACCTCATCCAGCATCCAATCCAATCCACTACGAATTTCAAATTTGGCATCCGCATCCAATCCAACATCCAATGGATGCACGGATGAACGGATTTGGTGCGGATAATCCAATGGATTAGTGTTAGTTAAAATTTATAATGAAAAAATAAAACCAATATAGATAACTTCTTATAGAACCTACACATTTTATATATGTATATAAATATAGAAGTGCCATGGACAACACTCCAAGCAAACACCTTAAAAATTCCAAAACTATCTATATATTTTCTAGAAACTATATAAATGTCCTTAATCTAACGGATATGGATGTCCAACGGATTTTCAAGGTTGCATCCGGGCCCAATCCGTAATCCATTGGATTACAAAAATCTCATCCGCGTCCAAACAGTGATATTTGTCATTGATGTTATTTGGGAATATTTCGAATTCATTTAGAGAGAAATATAGAACTATTGTAAATCTAGATACGTGATAGTATGCATACCAGTTCACATAATGGGAAAGAATATTATAGGTTCAGAGCCGTCTTACACCCAGTACACGTACCGGGGTAGCTACATGTCGACATCAACTTTTTGGTACGCATACCCGGTATGAATACCATAAAAAGTTTGTTGCTCGTGAACCATAATTGGTATGCATACCGTAAGAAATTATTGGTTTTGGAACCAGTGTGGTATCCATACCACAGTACGCAAACCATTCCGAGGAATTGAAGATGTGAAATAACATATTTTATCATCTTAGGTTCAGAGATTAGTAGATATAGACTTCAGTCCCTCATTTCGAGGAACCGGAGATGTGGAATAACATATTTTATCATCTTAGGTTCAGAGATTACAAGATACGGACTTTAGTCCCTCATTCTGAGGAACCCAATATGAGGAATAACATATTTTATCATCTTAGGTTCAGAGATTACTAGATAAAGACTTCAGTCTATCATTCTGAGGAACCGAAGATATGGAATAACATATTTTACCATCTTAGGTTCAGATACTACTAGATATAGACTTTAGTCCCTCATTTCGAGGAACCGAAGATGAGGAATAACATATTTTATCATTTTAGATTCAGAGATTACTAGATATAGAATTTAGTCCTTCTTTTCAAGGAACCGAAGATGAGGAATAACATATTTTATCATCTTAGGTTCAGAGATTACTAGATACAGACTTCAGTCTATCATTCTGAGGAACAGAAGATGTGGAATAACATATTTTACCATCTTAGGTTCAGATACTACTAGATATAGACTTTAGTCCCTCATTTCGAGGAACCGAAGATGAGGAATAACATATTTTATCATTTTAGATTCAAAGAAACTATATATATATTTTAGTCCCTCTTTTCGAGGAACCGAAGATGAGGAATAACATATTTTATCATTTTAGGTTCAGAGATTACTAAATATGTGGAATAACATATTTTACCATCTTAGATTCAAATATTACTAGAGTTAGACCAGAGTTTCTCGTTCGGGTGAACTCAAGATGATATTTATCAGAATTGAACATCACATGTTCAAAGATTACTAGAGTTAGACCTGAGTTACTCGTTCGGATGAACTCAAGATGAAATATATCAGAATTGAACATCACAGGTTCAAAGATTACTAGAGTTAGACCTGAATTTCTCATTCGGGTGAACTCAAGATGATATTTATCATAATTGAACATCACAGGTTCAAAGATTACTAGAGTTAGACCTAAGTGTCTCGTTCGGGTGAACTCAAGATGATATTTATCAGAATTGAACATCACAGGTTCAAAGATTACTAGAGTTAGACCTAAGTTTCTCGTTCGGGTGAACTCAAGATGAAATTTATCAGAATTGAACATCACATGTAAAAAGATTACTAGAGTTAGACCTGAATTTCTCGTTCGGTTGAACTCAAAATGAAATTTATCATCATTGAACATCACAGGTTCATAGATTACTAGAGTTAGACCTAAGTTTCTAGTTCGGGTGAACTTAAGATGATATTTATCATAATTGAACATCACAGGTTCAAAGATTACGAGAGTTAGACCTAAGTTTCTCGTCCGGATGAACTGGAGACGAAATATATCAGAATTAAACAACACAGGTTCAAAAATTACTAGAGTTAGACATGAGTTTCTCGTTCGGGTGAACTCCAGATGATATTTATCAGAAATGAACATCACAGGTTCAAAGATTACTAGAGTTAGACCTTAGTTTCTCATTCACGTGAACTCAAGATGAAATTTATTAGAATTGAACATCACAGGTTCAAAGATTACTAGAGTTAGACCTGAGTTACTAGTTCGGATGAACTCAAGATGAAATATATCAGAATTGAACATCACAGGTTCAAAGTTTACGTTCGGGTGAACTCAAGATGAAATATATCAGAATTGAACATCACAGGTTCAAAGATTACTAGAGTTAGACCCGAGTTACTCGTCCGGATGAACTGGAGAAGAAATATATCAGAATTGAACATCACAGGTACAAAGATTACTAGAGTTAGATCCGAGTTTCTCGTCCGGGTGAATTGGAAACAAAATACATCAGAATCGAACATCACAGGTTCAAAGATTACTAGAGTTAGACCGGAGTTTCTCTTTTGGAGGAACTGAAGATGAAATATATCAGAATTGAACATCACAGGTTCAAAGATTACTAGAGTTAGACCTGAGTTTCTCTTACGGATGATATGGACACGAAATATATCAGAATTGAACATCACATGTTCAAATATTACTAGAGTTAGACCTGAGTTTCTCTTCCGGATGAACTGGAGACGAAATATATCAGAATTGAACATTAAATGTTCAGATATTACTAGAGTAATACCTGAGTTTCTCTTCCAGATGAACTGGAGACGAAATATAAAAAAATTGAACATCACAGGTTCAAATATTACTAGAGTTAGAATCGAGTTTCACGTTCGGATAAATTGAAGAGAAGATATATATCAAAATTGAACATCACAGGTTCAAAGATTACTAGAGTTAGACCCGAGTTTCTCGTCCGGATGAACTGGAGAAGATATATATCAGAATCGAACATCACAGGTACAAAGATTACTAGAGTTAGATCCGAGTTTCTCGTCCGGATGAATTGTAAACGAAATACATCAGAATCGAACATCACATGTTCAAAGATTACTAGATTTAGACGTGAGTTTCTCTTCCAGATGAACAGGAGACGAAATATATAAGAATCGAACATCACAGGTTCAAAGATTACTAGAGTTAGAGCTGAGTTTCTCTTCCGGACGAATTGGAGACGAAATATATCAGAATTGAACGTGAGAGGTTCAAAGATTACTAAAGTTGGACCTGAATTTCTCTTTCGGGTAAACTAAAGATGAAATATATCAGAATTTAACATCATAGGTTCAAAGATTACTAGAGTTAGACCTTAGTTTTTCGTTCAGATGAACTGGAGACGAAATATATCAGAATTGAACATCACATATTCAAATATTAATAGAGTTAGACCTGAGTTTCTCTTCCGGACAAACTGGAGACGAAATATATCAGAATCGAACATCACAAGTTCAAAGATTACTAGAATTGGACCTAAGTTTCTCTTTCGGATGAACTGGAGACGAAATATATCAGAATCGAACATCACAGGTTCAAAGATTACTAGAGTTGGACCTGAGTTTCTCTTCCGGATGAAATGGAGACGAAATATATCAGAATTGAACATCATAGGTTCAAAGATTACTAGAGTTGGACCTGAATTTTTCTTTCGGGTGAACTGAAGATAAAATATATCAGAATTTAACATCACAAGTTCAAAGATTACTAAAGTTAGACCTCAGTTTTTTGTTCGGATGAACTGGAGACGAAATATATCAGAATTGAACATTACAGGTTCAAAGATTACTAGAGTTGGACCCGAGTTTCTCTTCCGTATGAACTGGAGACCAAATATATCAGAATTGAACATCACAGGTTAAAATATTACTAGAGTTGGACCCGAGTTTCTCTTCCGGATGAACTGGAGACGAAATATATCAGAAGTGAACATCAAAGGTTCAAAGATTACAAGAGTTGGAACTGAATTTCTCTTTCGGGTGGACTGGAGACGAAATATATCAGAATTGAACATTACAGGTTCAAAGATTACTAGAGTTGGACCCGAGTTTCTCTTCCGTATGAACTGGAGACCAAATATATCAGAATTGAACATCACAGGTTCAAATATTACTAGAGTTGGACCCGAGTTTCTCTTCCGGACGAATTGGAGACGAAATATATCAGAATTGAACGTGAGAGGTTCAAAGATTACTAGAGTTGGACCTGAATTTCTATTTCGGGTAAACTAAAGATGAAATATATCAGAATTGAACATCACGGGTTCAAATATTACTAGAGTTAGACCTAAGTTTCTCGTCCAGATGATCTGAAGACGAAATATATCAGAATTGAACATCACGGGTTCAAAGATTACTAGAGTTAGACCTAAGTTTCTCGTACGGATGAACTGAAAACCAAATATATCTGAATTGAACATCACGGTTAAAAGATTACTAGAGTTAGACCTAAGTTTCTCGTACGGATGAACTGAAAACAAAATATATCAAAATGGAACATCACGAGTTCAAAGATTATTAGAGTTGGAACTGAATTTATTTTTCGGATGAACTAGAGACGAAATATATCAGAATCGAACATCACAGGTTCAAAGATTACTAGAGTTGGACCTGAGTTTCTCTTCAGGATGAACTGGAGACGAAATATATCAGAATTGCACATCATAGGTTCAAAGATTACTAGAGTTGGACCGGAATTTTCCTTTCGGGTAAACTGAAGATAAAATATATCAGAATTTAACATCACAAGTTCAAAGATTACTAAAGTTAGACTTTAGTTTTTCGTTCGGATGAACTGGAGACGAAATATATCAGAATCGAACATCACATGTTCAAAGATTACTAGAGTTAGACGTGAGTTTCTCTTCCAGATGAACAGGAGACGAAATATATAAGAATCGAACAACACAGGTTCAAAGATTACTAGAGTTAGAGCTGAGTTTCTCTTCCGGACGAATTGGAGACGAAATATATCAGAATTGAACGTGAGAGGTTCAAAGATTACTAAAGTTGGACCTGAATTTCTCTTTCGGGTAAACTAAAGATGAAATATATCAGAATTTAACATCACATGTTCAAAGATTACTAGAGTTAGACCTTAGTTTTTCGTTCAGATGAACTGGAGACGAAATATATCAGAATTGAACATCACATATTCAAATATTAATAGAGTTAGACCTGAGTTTCTCTTCCGGACAAACTGGAGACGAAATATATCAGAATCGAACATCACAAGTTCAAAGATTACTAGAATTGGACCTAAGTTTCTCTTTCGGATGAAATGGAGACGAAATATATCAGAATCGAACATCACAGGTTCAAAGATTACTAGAGTTGGACCTAAGTTTCTTCCGGATGAACTGGAGACGAAATATATCAGAATTGAACATCATAGGTTCAAAGATTACTAGAGTTGGACCTGAATTTTTCTTTCGGGTGAACTGAAGATAAAATATATCAGAATTTAACATCACAAGTTCAAAGATTACTAAAGTTAGACCTTAGTTTTTTGTTCGGATGAACTGGAGACGAAATATCGAAATTGAACATTACAGGTTCAAAGATTACTAGAGTTGGACCAGAGTTTCTCTTAGTATGAACGGAGACCAAATATATCAGAATTGAACATCACAGGTTCAAATATTACTAGAGTTGGACCCGAGTTTCTCTTCCGGATGAACTGGAGACGAAATATATCAGAAGTGAACATCACAGGTTCAAAGATTACAAGAGTTGGGCCTAGAATTTCTCTTTCGGGTGGATTTGGAGACGAAATATATCGAAATTGAACATTACAGGTTCAAAGATTACTAGAGTTGGACCCGAGTTTCTCTTCCGTATGAACTGGAGACCAAATATATCAGAATTGAACATCACAGGTTCAAATATTACTAGAGTTGGACCCGAGTTTCTCTTCCGGACGAATTGGAGACGAAATATATCAGAATTGAACGTGAGAGGTTCAAAGATTACTAAAGTTGGACCTAAATTTCTATTTCGGGTAAACTAAAGATGAAATATATCAGAATTGAACATCACGGGTTCAAAGATTACTAGAGTTAGACCTAAGTTTCTCGTACTCAAGAGAAATATATCAGAATTGAACATCACGGGTTCAAAGATTACTAGAGTTAGACCTAAGTTTCTCGTACGGATGAACTGAAAACCAAATATATCAGAATTGAACATCACGGTTCAAAGATTACTAGAGTTAGACCTAAGTTTCTCGTACGGATGAACTGAAAACAAAATATATCAAAATGGAGCATCACGGGTTCAAAGATTATTAGAGTTGGAACTGAATTTATTTTTCGGATGAACTAGAGACGAAATATATCAGAATCGAACATCACAGGTTCAAAGATTACTAGAGTTGGACCTGAGTTTCTCTTCAGGATGAACTGGAGACGAAATATATCAGAATTGCACATCATAGGTTCAAAGATTACTAGAGTTGGACCGGAATTTTCCTTTCGGGTGAACTGAAGATAAAATATATCAGAATTTAACATCACAAGTTCAAAGATTACTAAAGTTAGACCTTAGTTTTTCGTTCGGATGAACTGGAGACGAAATATATCAGAATTGAACATCACAGGTTCAAAGATTAATAGAGTTGGACCCGAGTTTCTCTTCCGGATGAACTGGAGACGAAATATATCCGAACTGAACATCACATGTTCAAAGATTACAAGAGTTAGACTCCAGTTTCCCGTCCGGATGATCTGAAGACGAAATATATCAGAATTGAACATCACGGGTTCAAAGATTACTAGAATAGACCAAATTGCCCTTATAGGAAAAAAGTGCAATAAATTTTATGGAGACCATGAAAATAACCATACTACCCTTATCGAAAATAAGTAAAGTAAATACTTTGAAAATGACCATATTACCTTTATTGGAAAAAAAAAGTGTAATAAATATTATGGAGACTGTGAAAATGACCATACTACCCTTATCGAAAATAAGTAAAGTAAATACTTTGAAAATGACCATATTACCTTTATTGGAAAAAAAAAGTGTAATAAATATTATGGAGACTGTGAAAATGACCATACTACCCTTATCGGAAATAAGTAAAGGAAATGTTACAGACTGTGCAAATGACAATATTACCCTTATTACAAAAAAGTGCAATAAATATTATGGAGACTTGTAAAATGACCAAACTACCCTTATCGAAAATATGTAAAGTAAATACTTTGAAAATGACCATATTACCCTTATTGAAAAAAAGTGCAATAAATATTATGGAGACTGTGAAAATGACCATACTACCCTTATCGAAAATAAGTAAATTAATTCTTACAGACTGTGAAAATGACCATATTACCCTTATTGGAAAAAAGTGCAATTAATATTATTAAGAATGTGAAAATGACCATACTAACCTTATCGGAAATAATTAAGTAAATGTTACAGATTGTGAAAATGACCATATTGCCCTTATTGGAAAAAAGTGCAATAAATATTGTGGAGACTATGAAAATGACCATACTACCCTTATCGAAAATAAGTAAAGTAAATACTTTGAAAATGACCATATTACCCTTATTGGAAAAAAAGTGCAATAAATATTATGGAGACTGTGAAAATGACCATACTACCATACTACCTTTATCGAAGATAAGTAAAAGAAATGTTACAGACTGTGAAAATGACCATATTACCCTTATTGGAAAAAAGTGCAATTAATATTATTAAGAAAGTGAAAATGACCATACTAACCTTATCGGAAATAATTAAGTAAATGTTACAGATTGTGAAAATGACCATATTGCCCTTATTGGAAAAAAGTGCAATAAATATTATGGAGACTATGAAAATGACCATACTACCCTTATCGAAAATAAGGAAAGTAAATAATTTGAAAATGACCTTATTACCCTTATTGGAAAAAAAGTGCAATAAATATTATGGAGACTGTGAAAATGACCATACTACCCTTATCGTAGATAAGTAAAGGAAATGTTACAGACTGTGAAAATGACCATATTACCCTTATTGGAAAAAAAGTGCAATAAATGTTATGGAGACTGTGAAAATGACCATACTACCCTTACCAGAAATAAATAAAGTAATTCCTACAGACTGTGAAAATGACCATATTACCCTTATTGAAAAAAGTGCAATAAATATTATTGAGACTGTGAAAATGACCAAACTACCCTTATCGAAAATTACCATATGGTCATTTTCACAGTCTGTAAGATTTACTTTACTTATTTCCAATAAAGGTAGTATGGCCATTTTCATAGTCTCAATAATATTTATTGCACTTTTTTTCAATAAGGTTAATATGGTCATTTTCACAGCCTGTAAGAATGACTTTAATTATTTCCAATAAGGGTAGAATGGTCATTTTCACAGACTCCATAATATTTATTGCATTTTTTCAAATAAGGGTAATATGGTCATTTTCACAGTCTGTAGGAATTACTTTATTTATTTCCGGTAAGGGTAGTATGGTCATTTTCACAGTCTGTATAACATTTATTGCACTTTTTTTCCAATAAGGGTAATATAGTCATTTACACAGTCTGTAAGAATTACTTTACTTATTTTTGATAAGGGTATTATGGTCATTTTCACAGTCTCCATAATATTTATTGTACTTTTTTTCAATAAGGGTAATATGGTCATTTTCAAAGTATTTACTTTACTTATTTTCGATAAGGGTAGTATGGTCATTTTCAAAGTCTCCATTATATTTATTGCACTTTTTTTGAAATAAGGGTAATATGGTAATTTTTACAATATGTAAGAATTACTTTACTTATTTCCGAGAAGGGTAGTATGGTCATTTTCATAGTCTCCATAATATTTGTTGCACTTTTTTCCAATAAGGGCAATATGGTCATTTTCACAGTCTGTAACATTTACTTTACTTATTTTCGATAAGGGTAGTATGGTCATTTTCACAGTTTCAATAATATTTATTGCACTTTTTTCCAATAAGGGTAATATGGTCATTTTCACAAGTTGTAAGAATTACTTATTTATTTTTGATAAGGGTAGTATGATCATTTTCACAGTCTCCATAATATTTATTGCACTTTTTTTTAATAAGGGTAATATGGTCATTTTGAAAGTATTTACTTTACTTATTTTCGATAAGGGTAGTTTGGTCATTTTCATAGTCCCCATAATATTTATTGCACTTTTTTTCCAATAAGGGCAATATGGTCATTTTCACAGTCTATAACATTTACTTAATTATTTCCGATAAGGGTAGTATGGTTATTTTCACAGTCTCCATAATATTTATTGCACTTTTTTCCAATAAGGGTAATATGGTCATTTTCACAGTCTATAAGAATTACTTTACTTATTTCTGATAAGGGTAATATGGTCATTTTCACAGTCTATATAAATTTTATTGCACTTTTTTTTTCAATATGGGTAATATGGTCATTTTCACAGTCTCCATAATATTTATTGCACTTTTTTCTAATAAGGGCAATATGGTCATTTTTACAGTCTGTAAGAATTACTTTACATATGTCTGATAAGGGTAGTACGGTCATTTTTACAGTCTCCATAATACTTATTGCACTTTTTTCCAAAGGGTAACATGGTCATTTTCACAATCTGTAAGTATTACTTTACTTAATTACGATAAGGGTAGTATGGTCATTTTCACAGTCTCCATAATATTTATTGCACTTTTTTCCAATAAGGGCAATATGGTCATTTTCAAAGTCTGTAATATTTACTTAATTATTTTCGATAAGGGTAGTATGGTCATTTTCACAGTCTCCATAATATTTATTGCACTTTTTTCCAATAAGGGTAATATGGTCATTTTCACAGTCTGTAAGAATTACTTCTTACTCATTTCCGATAAGGGTAGTATGGTCATTTTCACAGTCTCCATAATATTTATTACACTTTTTCCAATAAGGGTAATATGGTCATTTTCACAGTCCGTAATATTTATTTTATTGATTTTCAATAAGGGTATTCTGGTCATTTTTACAGTCTCCGTAATATTTATTGCACTTATGTCCAATAAGGGTAATGTGGTCATTTTTACAGTTTTCGAAATTTTTATTGCACTTATTCCGATAAGGGTAGTTTGGTAAATTTCATAGTCTTCGGAAGAAGCATATATTTTTGTTGTGGTTTTGTCGAGAAAATCGAGAAAAAAAGTTAGTATTTGTCAAAGTCAAATGTCCTACAAAGTCATGGCTTGTTGACTTGGTCTTGATCCTTTTTTCTAATATTAAGAAAATTAAAATTAAAAATAATAAAAATTAAAAATTAAAATAAATTTTGATATTTAGAAATTAAATAAAATTGTTATTTGTATAACTGTTGCGAAAGTAGTGACAACCAAAATTGTAAGAGTGATTAATTCGGGGTTGTTTTAGATGTGGTGGAATTTTTGGGTGGAAATATCATTTCAGATTATAATTGTGATTGTATAGATGTTGTCAACAAATATAATTGTGACTAGTAAAAAAGTTAACTATTCAGATTCATTATCACGATTACAAAATTTAGCAACAGTTATAATTGTTGCAGGACTTATCACAAGTATATCAGTGACTGAAAAATAAACTGTGACAAGTTACACTGTGAGAAAATCCTGGTTTTGGTGTAGTGTAGTCTACATAGTATCTTAGCTTAGTATCCTTAATTTGTAAGTAAAGGACATTTATGTAAATTCATTTCTACTATCTAGTATATAAAGAAAATATCTAGGAGAGAAAATGGATCAAATTTTATTTCCCTTAACTTCATCTTCTTCCACGAAACTAGATCTAGAGCTCCAAAGCTCATTAATGGAGTCTCAATTTGTAAACAAATATATCATAGTGAAATCCGTGGATGTAGATCAATTCATGATCGAACCACGTAAAAATATTGAGTCTCTTTACATTTTAGCACTTATATTTCATTTTGATTGTGAATAAATGTTTAGATTTAGAAATTATTTTTTGAGTTTGAAGTTAAAATGGGTTTAAAACAAGAAATAGAGATTTAGGTGTGGCTACGGGATTTTCCGTAGTTACAAAGTTAAAGCATGGTTTAACTCAGATTAATCCAGTATGTCCTTATAATTGGAAATTTTTAGTATTTCTTCATTTACTCTTCTTATTAATCTTGATCAAGGTTTTCAGAACTCAGCAGAAGAGGTGAGCAATGATTCGAGATATAAATCAAGGAAGAGGGATTGCAAGGGTGTTAGGGTTCTAGACCTTTTAACACTGGAGAAAGCTTAAACACAAGGAAAAGAACCGGATAAACCATTTGAGTTGGGCGCTAGCCAAAAGCTTTTGAGAAGAAAACTAAGTAAACTTAACTTTGTTATATTGATTGTTAAAAACAACTCATGGCCAGGCTATTTATAGCTTCAAAACCTTGGTAAACAAGAAAAGGTAGAGTTTAATAACTATCCAAACTGAGAAACTAAGCAAAGATAAATATGGTAGTTCTAAATAGGAAAATAGATAAGCAAGTGGTGTTGGTGTCATAACATCCCACCCTTCTC
Source organism: Papaver bracteatum (assembly GCA_023529315.1). Classification (NCBI taxonomy): domain Eukaryota; kingdom Viridiplantae; phylum Streptophyta; class Magnoliopsida; order Ranunculales; family Papaveraceae; genus Papaver; species Papaver bracteatum. The sequence goes on from JAJJWX010005115.1 coordinate 641,793, forward strand.
GAAAAATGGCTTGTCCTCAAGTCCGAATTCTGGAAATATATCACGACACAACGAATGCGCGCGGCTTGTATTCTCCATATAATTCTCTTAAGCTACTAGTACGGCTTACCATGATCAAACACAAAACTCAGATCATTAGTGATTGTATTTATATCCACCATGCGAGCAACAACCACAAGCATAGAAAATAGTTCCCTAAAATTCTGAGATACACCTTTGAATGTGCGTACAAATGATTCTTTCCTCTGCTGGTCCACGAAATAGATTAGGCAGGCCGAAATGATTCTCAAATCATTAGGATATATGTGTCTAAACTTCCCGCGATCAAACACAACAACTATAATTAGATCACGTATTTCTTTTGGTCTTCCCCCGCCATTGAAATACTGACTTGAACTGTTAGGGTTCTAGACCTTTGACACTGGAGAAAAGCTTAACACAAGGAATAGAACCGGATAAACCCATTTAATTTGGGGTTAGCCACCAGCTTTAAGAAGAAAAATAAAAGTAAACTTGAATTGTTATTGATTTGATAATCGAAAACAACTTATGTCCAGGCTATTTATAGCTTCAAAGCCTTGGTAAACAAGTAAAGTTAATATTAAAAATTCTATTCAAACTATATGAAACTAAAATAAGCTTAATAAAGAGAACTAAAAGAAACTAAATAAGGAAATAGAAGGCAAAAGGTGTTGGTGTCGTAACATCCCACCCTGCTGGAAAAAATGGCTTGGCCTCAAGCCTTAAATTTTGGAAAACGCAAAATAATTTCATCGGCATCTTCCCATGTTGATTCATCTGTAAGATGCCCTTTCCACTGAACTAGACACTTAGTACCAGCCATATTATTTTTCTTGTACATTTGACGATGTAATACAAGCTCAGGTTCCCATTTCTCATAATCAATTATACCAGGAAGAGTTTGTTCAACACTAGCAGTAACACCAAGTTTCATTTTTAGCTATGAAACATGAAAAATTGGATGTATACGGCTTGTAGTGGGCAAATCCAATTTGTATGCAACTTCTCCAATCTTCTCAATGACACGAAAAGGACAATCGAATTTAGGAGAAAGTTTTGAGAAAGACTGAGTAGCAATTGAGGATTTTTTGTATGGTTGAAGACGTAAAAATACCCAATCATTGACCTCAAATTTTCTTTCAGTACGATTTGCATCAACATTATTCTTCATCTTTTTCTGGGCTGCTTCAAGATAAAACTTCAAAATCTTCAATGTATGATCTCTAGCTCGTAAATTGACATCAACATCATTTACAGCCGTAGAGCTAGGAAGATAACTTGAAATTGTTGGAGGAAGTCTTCTATAAACTGCTTGATATGGTGTCATGTTAATAACGGAATGATGAATGGTGTTGTACCACCATTCTTCCCATGGCATCCATATAACACATTCAGTTGGCTTCATTCCTGCAAACCATCGAAGATAACATTCTAAAGTCTTATTTGTCACCTCTGTTTGCCCATCATATTATGGATGGTATGCAGTATTACGACATAGTTTGGTATTCTACATGGCAAAAAATGCTTCCCAAAAATTGCTGATAAGAATTGGGTCTCTATCACTTACTATACTCTTTGGCATACCATGAAGTCTAACAAATTCGCGCACGAAAACTTCAGCAACTGAACTTGCAGTATATGGATGAGAAAGAGGTATAAAATGAGCATACTTGGATAGTCTGTCAACAATGACCAAAATAGAATTCCTTTGACTAGAAATTGGAAATCCTTCAATGAAGTCTAATGAAATGTCCATCCAAATGTCAGCTGGAATAGGGAGAGGACTTAAAAGCCCTGGTGGAGATAATTCCTCAGACTTATTATACTGTCATATATCACATTGAGAAACAAATTCTTTCACTGAATGTTACATGCCTCTCCAATAAATTTTTTGCTGCAAACGCTTGTAAGTTCTTAAATATCCAGAGTGCCCTCCAATATGGTTAGAACGAAATTCTTTAAGTAATTTTGTGCACCAAGTAGAAGTTGAAGGAACAACTATACGACCTTTAAAACTTAATATACCATCAGTATAGGAGAAATGTACCTTACAAGTCGTATATTGCTGAAATTGTTGCATAATAATTCCCAAATCAGCATCATCATGGCCTTTTTTACTAATTTCATTAACTCCAGAGAAGATAGGTGTAGAAATATAAAAATTTGAGCCAACATTTCTTGATAGTACATCAGCTGCAATATTTTCTTTGCCATGACGAAAAACGATTTCATAATTGTATCCCAGTAACTTAGATAACCACTTATGTTTCTCCATTGAATATAATTTCTGATCAAGGAATAATTTGAGACTGTGATGATCAGTAAAAATCTTAAAGTGTCTTCTAAGTAAGTAGGGATGCCATTTTTGAACTGCTGAAACAATGGCAAGCATCTCTTTATCATAAATAGAGAGATTAAGATTCTTCCCAGAAAGTGATTTACTATAGAATGCAATTGGACGTTGTTGTTGAGTTAAAACAGCACCAATACAATTTCCAGAAGCATCACATTCCAAAGTAAACTCTTTTGAGAAATCTGGCAGCTGTAATACTGGAGTTGTAGTGAGAGATTTTTGCAACAAATGGAATGTCGTAGTTGCCTTATCAGTCCATACAAAAGCATCTTTTTTGAGCAGTTGTGTTAATGGAGCACTGATCTTTCCATAATCTTTGACAAACTTTCGATAATACCCATTTAAGCCTAGAAAACTTCGCAATTCCTTTATTGTAGAAGAAATTTTCCACGAAAGTATGCATTGAATCTTGTCATTTTCCACTGAAACACCCTTAGCAGAAATTACATGACCAAGATAACCCACTGTTAGTTGCGCGAAAGTACACTTGGATTCTTTAAAAAATAAAGAATTTTCTCGTAATATATTAAACCCAATAGATAAGTGTTCAATATTTTCCTTCATATTCTTGCTGAAAACTAATATATATATCATCAAAGAAAACAAGAACGAATCTTCACAAATGTGGTCTGAAAATATGGTTCATCAAACTCTGAAATGTAGCAGGAGCATTTGATAATCCAAAGGGCATAACTAAGAATTCAAAATGACCATCATGTGTTCTAAGTGCAGTTTTTAGAATATCATCACCATGAAGTCGAATTTGATAATACCCTGACCTTAAATCCAATTTTGTAAAAATAGTTGCACCAAATAACTCATCTATCAATTAATCTACCATTGGAATAGGAAAGCGATCTTTGATGGTTACTTTGTTTAGATCTCGATAATCTACACACATACGCCAAGAACCATCCTTTTTACGTACCATAAGTATAGGAGAAGAGTAAGGACTGGATCTCGGTCGTATAAATCCATCTTATTGAAGTTTTTGAACTATCTTCTCGATCTCATCCTTCTGAAAATGGGGATATCTATAAGGCCTCACATTGACAGGAGAAGTAACCGGTAATAAAGGAATTTTGTGATCATGAACCCTTTCAGGTGGGAGAGATGTAGGGTTTTGAAAATCTCAGCAAACTGTAAAAGTAATGTTGAAATTTCAGAGGGAAGATCCGAGGCAGGAGTTAGTGAATCTGTAGTTAATGAAGTATTCATTGCAGATAGTTGAATGAAAACTGTATAAGTTTCAGTGCATAATAAATGCTGCATTGAATCTGCTTCCATAATCATGACAGAAGGGATGTTATCTCCAGTTAATGAAATAGCTGCGCCATTAATGTTAAACTGCATGGTCAACTTTGCAAAATCCCATTTAATTTGTCCTAAAGTGCGCAATTATTGAACCCCCAAGACTGCATCACATCCACTAATATCAAGTAGATGAAAATCTGTTGTAAAATTCTGCTTCTGAAGACAAAATGGAACATTAAGACAAACTCCACGAGTATCTAATTTACCACCATCTCCAACAGCAACACTAAGTGGTAGATTTTTGGATTGAATGGAATAACCACATCTATTGGCCAAAGAAGGATGAACAAAATTTTGTTTGGATCCCGAATCAATAAGCACAGTAATAGGCTGAGTTTTAGTAAAACCATTAACCCTTATTGTTCTAGTAAAAGGAGATCCCAACAATGAATGCAAGGAGATAGCAGGGTTGGATTCAAATATTTCCACATTATCAAAAGTAGTCGTTTCTTCAGTTTGCCCAGAAATAGTTTCGACAATATCCTTATCAACTGTATCTTCCTCAACATCCAATAAAGTTAACCTGGGATTCACACAAATATGATTGGGTGTGAATAATTGATCACAGTTAAAACAAAGGCCTTGAGCTCTTCTCTCCCTTTGTTCAGATGGTGAAAAACGTCTTGCTCCTAGAGGTAGTGCAGACTTATTGTATGCAGTAGGTTGTATATTAGTAGCAAGCTTGACATGAGGAGGACGATAAGGTTGTCTAGGTACAAACCTAGTAGCCGCATATGCTTCTTCTTGGTTAATTTCTTTGGTAAAAGCCTCAGCTAAGGATTATGGTGCAAGCAATTTAACCATACATCCAATATAAGGTTTTAAGGAACGAATAAAGCAACTAATGAAATAATTGTAGGCACTGAATATCGCAAGATAATAGTTCACGAGTATCGTAATAGATAAAGGAGAAAAGAGTTATAAAAAGATACGATGATAGAAGTAGCGCGGAGAAATATGAAGTTTTGCGAGGATGAATTGCGATGAATTGCGTAATTCAGTAATTCATATGTTTGCATAAGTTTTACTATAAATAGGAGTTCAAATGTAAAATTCGAGAGGTTCTTTTAATGAGTGTAAGAAGTTATCTTAGGAAAGAGAATAGAAAAAGTTGTAACTATTTTAGTTCCATTTTGTTAATTCTATGTAATCAACTAAGAGAGTTAATAAGAAAATTGTCATTCACCATCAAGAACTTCTTGAGTTTTTACTAATTCTATTGAGGGTGTAGTTGTAGATTATTCTTCAACTACATAATTGGCGCTAGAAACAGGGACTTGAGAATTGTGGTAGCCTAAATTTGAGGGAATTGTGGAAAATTTGAAGATCAAATGAAGTCAGTAGATGGATATTGTAAAAAATAAGAATGTAATATGATCACAAAGACAATGATTGATGAATTTCATAGTAATATGAAGGGAAAAATATACAAGCGAGATTGTAGAGGAAGAAAGATCATGGAGGAAGAAAAGATAACAACTTTAGAAGAATGGGAAAAGCGAAAAATCACATTTTTCAGTGACAGAAATTCCAAATGAAGACTTGAACCACACTTCACCATTGGTGATCACAATTCCGATCATGCTAGAAGATAAGAAAGATGTAGAAAAATGGAAATTAAACCGAATTTTGGTTGATACGGGAGTTTGTTAATATCATATTCTATCATGCACTTAAGGGGATGGGAATTAAAGATGAAGAAATCACAAATTCAAAATGTCTTATTCATGGATTAGGAAAATCTACAACAAAATCTAAAGGGGAAATCGCGCTGCGAATATTACTAGGAGAAATCGAAACACATGTAATCTTGTGTGTGATAGATATGGAATCTCCATATAACGTGCTGATAGGAAGGCCGTGGATTCATGCGATCAAAGATGTTGCTTCAACATTACATCAGAGAATCAAATTTCCTACACCAAATGGAATACAAGAAATAAAAGGAGATCTTGATAGTGCAAAATTTTGTTATCAAATTGAAGTAACATAATGCGGAGGAAGAGCAAGAAAGAAACAGCTTCGTAGGAAACTTGCGAAGGAAACAAAAAATGAAGAAGAATTCCGAGTGTATACAATAAGAGCAAAGGAAGGGAGAGGTATACCAAATGAGATTCAGAAAAGAAGGGGAACCAGCAAAAATAATCAAAGAACCAACACCTATGGGGGAGCAAAGTCCAAGCTATGTTTCAGCTGAACCAACTAAAGAAATAAATATCGGAAGTAAAGAGGAGCCTTTATTCTTGCGAATTGGAACTAAGATGGATGAAGAAGAAGAAAAAAGAACTATTGATCTTTTGCGAGAATATAAAGATATCTTCGCAGGAAGTGTAGATGAGATACCAGGAATTGATCCATCAGTGGAGTGTCATAGATTGAACATAGATAAAAATGTAAGACCATTCAAATAAAGAATAAGGAAGATATCACAAAATTATCATGTACAGATAGAAGAAGAATTACAAAAGATGTTGGATGCAGGGATCATAAGGGAAGCAAAATATCCAGAATGGATTGCGAATATGGTCATTGTTCCGAAAAAGAATAAAGGAATAAGAATTTGCATAGATTTCACTGATCTAAACAAGGCATGTCCCAAAGACAGTTTTCCATTACCAGATATACCACAAATGGTGGAATCAGCTGCAGGTCATGATAGAGTCACTTCACTTGATGGATATAAAGGGTATAATCAAATATCACTCATGCAGAAGAAGATCAAGAACATCTTGCCTTTTTTGCTCCAAGGGGTTTGTATTGTTATGTGAAGATGCCATTTGGTTTGCGGAATGCGGGTGCTACATATCAACGTATGGTTGAAAAAGTGTTCGCGAAGTGGATACATAAAACTTTGGAGGTATATGTAGATGATATGTTGATAAAAACCAAGGAAGCTAAAGATCATGTGCAAGATTTGAAGGAAATATTCGAGCAAATGAGAAAGTTCAACATCAAATTAAATCCTGAGAAATGTATAATTGGGGTTTCATCTGGAAAGTTCTTGGGATACATAGTATCAAAGGAGGGAATACAAGTTGATCCAGAAAAGGTCCAAGCAGTTCGTGACATGCCAACACCTGCAACGGTAAAAGAAGTACAAAAGCTAAATGGACTCTTGGCTTCACTTGGAATATTTATTTCGCGAATGTCAGATAAGTGCAAGAATTTTTTCAACATACTTAAGAAGGGAGCAAAATTCAAGTGGACTGATGAATGTGAAAAATCTTTTCAAGGAATCAAAGAATACCTCGCAAATACATCTATACTACAGAAACCAGAGAAAGACGAAGAATTATTGGTATACCTCGCAACAACTCCATATGCTCTAAGTGCAGTTCTGTTGCGAGCAGACGCAGGAGTAGAAAGGCCCATTTACTACATTAGTAAAACCTTTAATGCAGAAGAGAAGAATTATTCTAAAATGGAGAAGTTAATCTTATCCCTGGTTTATGCATCATTAAAGTTACGAATATACTTTCAAGCACATGTGATAAAAGTGGTAACCAAAGTCCCAATTGAATCAATCATGAAGAACACAAAAAGGTCAGGAAGAATAGAAAGGTGGAATGCACAATTAAACCATTACAAGATAAAATAAGAAGTATTGTCATCGCAAAAATCACAAGTCGTCGCAGATTTTTTGGCAGAATTTCCTTTGGAAGAAGATGAAGCAGTAGAGGAAATAATGGATGTTGAAGAAGAATTTTGAAATCCAAAAGACTTGTTAACAGAACCAGATAGATGGGAAATTCTAGTGGACGGATCATCCAATAGTGATGGAAATGGAATTGGAGTTGTGTTGATTTCACCAGAAGGAGAAATAAAAGCATTCTCATTCAGACTAGAATTTGCATCCACGAACAATGAAACAGAGTACGAAGCTGTAGTGCATGCATTAAAGATCACAATAGAAAAGAAGCTTGAAAGTATAAGGATAACAAGTGATTCGCAGTTAGTGATTTGTCAAATTAAAGGGGAATATACCACAAATGAATCTTCTTTGAAGAAATACAAGAAAATCGTTGAGGAATTATCTGCGAAGATACCAAAATTAAAATGGAGACATATATCTAGAAAATATAACCGTCTCGCAGATGCTTTTGCATTTATTCCAAGCATGATGACAAATCCAAATACAAGAAATATCCAAATACAGACAATTCAACACCCATCAGTGGACAAAGAGAAAGAAATTGAGGAAGCTGTTGCGATGGAAGTAGAAAGAGAGTTATCAAACAACATCGCAGATTGGAGAAAAGAAATTCATGCATATCTCGCAACAAGATAAATATCCAGGAACAGACTAGAAGCACATAAATTAAAGAGTCGTGCAACAAACTATGAGTTGCGAGAAGGAATTTTATATAGAAAATCTTTCAATGGACCACCTCTCAGGTGCTTAACTCGTGAAGAAGGAGAAAAAATATTAAAGATGTTACATGGAGGAGAAGCTGGCAATCATAGTGGGGTAAGATCCCTAGCATATAGAGCAAAGATACAAGGATATTACTGGCCTTATATGCATACAGACGCAAAATTGTTCGTACGAAGATACAAGGAATGTCAACGACATGGTAAAAGAATTCACGCCCCAGGGGCCACATTAACTTCTTCAACAAGCTGCTGGCCTTTTGGTAAATGGGGGTTGGATATTGTTGGACCATTTATACCTGGATCTGGACAAAGGCGATACTTGATAGTTGCAACATATTATTTCACGAAGCTCGCAGAAGTAAAATCAGTACAGCATATTCGTGATAACGATGTTTTTACATTCATATTTGAGAACCTCATTTGCAGTACGGGTTCCAGACAACTAGTATCTGATAATGGAAAACAATTTGAGGGGCAGAACATAGAGATGTTACTCAGTGCTTTTAGGATAAAATGTGGGAAGTCAACCCCGTTATATCCACAAGCTAATGGACAGGCAGAAGCAACAAATAAAACAATCGCAGATACAATCAAAAAGAAATTAGAAGGACATCTCAAAGGATGGTGCGAGCAAGTACCTAGCGCAGTTTGGGCATACAATACAACTAGAAGAGAAGCAACTGGAATGTCTCCTTATTATCTAACATATGGAGTAGAAGCAGTATTACCCACAGAGGTTGTAATTCCGACAACAAATAAAGAAGCTTGGGAAAGAAATTTAAGTGCGGGAGTAATATTAAGTGAATTGGATGATTTGGAAGAAAAAAGAGAAAAGGTGTTGCACCATATGAAGATTTATCAGGAACGATTAGCTCGAGAATACAACAAGAGAGTCATTGAACGTGAATATAAACCAGGTGATTTGGTCATGCGAGAAACACCTCCATATCAAAAAGAAAATGGAGGAAAATTAGCACCAAAATGGGATGGACCATATGTTATTAAAGAAGTTGTAGGAAGCGGAGCTTATCGGCTGATGGATCCAGAAGGGAGTGACATGGGTTTGAGACTTGGTAGACCTTGGAATAGACTATATTTGAAAAGGTATTATCCATAAAACTCATGAAATTTTTTACGAATATTGTTTGCTCGCAGGAAATTGGGAAAAGTTACGAGTTTCAAAATTTATATTGCGATTAAACTTTCATTAATTTGCGAATAAAAGACCGCAATCTGTGATCAGCCTCCAAAAAAGAAAGAGAGCCGCAGAAAATTTTATACAGGAAAACCTTTATGGCGTACACCGTAGTTCGCGAAGCTATATTTCGTAAGAGGCAAAGTCCTAAAGTACGTCATTTAAGGGGGTACCTATAAACGTGGCTAAGGGTAACCGGAACACCACCAAGGGCCCTTAGTACATGGTAAAAATTTAGGGGTACAACCCAATAATGGGGTACCTATCCGGGTTAGACACCTTGGATTCTCACCTAATCTAGCGACATTACGCAATATAAAATACGGTGTAAGAGGATTTAGGTTGGGCGACTAAGGCATACTGTCTTTCCCAAGAAGTGCAGAAAACGATCAAGGCGCCTAGGTACACGGTTGAGTCAAGAGTGCCGGGTGAGGTTGAACCACATCTGCCATTTTTGATAAGTCTTGGAAAATGATGCACTTGGACCAAAGATACCCCATAGGGTGCAACCTCGTAACTATAAGCCCTATAGGAAAAAAGGATAAGAGGTTGCGATCAAAAGCTGGTTGTTGGCATAACCGTATGGGAAGAGATAACCTTGTATGGTCGATGTACGCTTCCTTGAAGGGGCAACTAGGGGGAAGATAAAGGGCAACACCCTCCATTAGGGAGCTGATACGTGCTATAAGACGCAAATGTCACGAGGCTTCTTGTTTGCGAAAACATAAAGGCTTGTCATATTTGTGCAACAAATGAAGTTCTGCGAGCATTCTAAAAAAAAATAAAAATATATATATATATATACAAAAAGAACTCGCAGAATGAGACAAAGAAGTTAAGATGAGATCAATGGGTTATTACATGAAAGTGTAAAAACGTCCTATGATTTCATCGCAAGACGATAATGTCACGAGGTTGTATGTTCGCAAGAATGTTCAGGCTTGTCATATTATCGCAAATACAAAAATTTACTACAAAAGAGGTGGCAAAATAAGACCTTTACTTAGGAAGGCATGATAAGACCACAGAAATTAATGAAATTCGTTACATCAAAATCATTGAAGAAATTATACAAGTATATACATTATGAAGTTTTGAAGAGAAGACAGCTCTGTCAATATCATTGAAGAATTTTTACAAGAAGTCCTATCAAAGAAGACAACATCATTGAAGAATTTTAACGAAGACTTAACAAAAGATGCGATTTTGATAGCAATCAAATACAGATAAGTTCATATTCGTAAAAATTTACGAGAATTACATACTTCTTATACTTCTCCATATATTGAATATTTCTCCAAAAGTTGAATACTTCTTATAATTCTTCAAGAATATCTCATATTTATTATACTTCTTCAACGGATATTTAATTTTGCGAAGGTTAAGTACTTATTATACTTCTTCATACAGTGAGTAATAATTCTTATACTTCTTCATATATTGGGCAATTATTCATGAATTGAATACTGCTAATACTTCTTCAAAGATATTTTATACTTCTTAAGGGTATTTCATATTTCGTATACTTCATACTTCTTATACTTCAAGGGGAGATTTATTATTTACTTCGCAACATTCCGCAAAATACAAAAGGCTTATATTTCTTATACTTCAAAGGGAGGACTTTTTATTCATAATCACAATAAGACGAAATTTCGTAAGATAAATTGAGAAGGATATTCTAATACTTCCAGCGATAGTTGATCATTTGAAGAGAAATAATAAGGGGAAGGGGAATACTAAGCTAAGTCTTTAAGATATATTATTTCTCTCCACATGATCAAGTTATGCGAATAAGGGAAACAATCAATCAAAGAAAGATTAATTCAAATTAAGCTTTGAAAAAGAAATTGTTGGATTGATTAAAAGTGCAATCAAGAAGAAAGTGTTGTATTAAAAAGAAACAGAACAGACATACAAAAAAGAGTGAAGTTACAGAACAGATATACAAAAAAGAGTGAAGTTATTTTTCAGGCGATCTATTCCCATCAAAATGATCTTCTTCTTCAACTTCAATATCATCTTCAACTTCACTATCAGAGATTTCCAGATATGGAGTATCTTCAGGAATTTCTTCGGAAAGGAGCGTATGGTACTTCTTGAGAGGAATTTCATTATCTTCGCAAATCTTGCGAGTCATCTTAGCTCGAAAATGCTTGACATATAAACTATGGTTATTCTGGGAAATTAGAAGCTGAGATCTCAAATGAGAAATTTTCTTATTACGGTTAGCAAGGGTAGTTTCCAGATCGTCATTCATCTTCGCATAATTTTCTGCAGCAAGGAGAGAAATTAAGGAATTGGTTAGCAAATTACGAAGGAAAAATAATCAAAATAATTACCATTGCAAAGAATTTACCTTCTAATTGCTTCTTATCATTACGAAGAGAAGAATTTTCAAACTTTAATTGATTATTCTCCTCAAGAAGAGAAGAATTATCAATTGCGATGCTCGCAGACTGTGAATTATCTTCGTGACGGGATGTTAATTCTGCGTTATCAATACTTAAATCCTCTACTTTATGACGGAGATTTGAATTTTCAACCTCTAACTTCTTACAACGATTCAAAGTTTTCTTCTCAAAGAATAGAATGACGTCTTTCCCAATCGAAGCATTTGCACAACTAACTCTTACAACCTAAACAAGAAAAAAGGGGTTAGAAATCAACAAAATAAAGGAAATAAACAAGGAATAGAGAAGAAACTTACCATGCTACCTAAAGCATATAATGAAGCAGGAGAGACGAATCTTGAAATTCCTTTGAGGGAGTTATTATCAATTACAGTAGGAATTTTACAAGCCTTCGCAATAAGCTTGCGAGCTTTCGCTGTAGGAGAATTTCCTAATCCACGAGAAGAATGGAGGAAAGCCTCAGATATGCTAACCATTCTTTGAGGCAAAAGTTTTCGGGATCTGCAATCTTCATTTTCACCTTCATCAACATCATTATCATCATCTCCTTCGTCAAAAGGGTATCTAATTAGAACTAAAGTTCTTCTCGTGAAATTTATCATCTTCATCACCAAGATCTTCCTCAATATTCTCATTAGAAGAGATTACATTGGAATGAGACTTGGTTGAGGGTTTCTTCTTTTTCCTCCTCTCGTAAACAACATCTTGAAGTTTCCTTTTCCCTTTGCGAAGAGCATCATCTTGACTACCAGAAGCTTGGGTAACCTTCGCAGAACGAAGAGTTTGTTATCTTGCAGTAAACGTTTTAGAAGAAGTAGAACTCTTATTTTCACTCGCAGCAATCTCAGGAAGAAGTGGAACCTGCAAATTCAAATAAGGATAAGAAACAGAGGCAACAATATATTGTTTAGAAAAATACAAGAGTGTTTCTTACCTCATTTGAAATTAAAGGGTAACAAAAAGATAAGGAGATGGAAGTACATACATTTCTATAAACCCAAGGTTGATAATGGCGGTTACGAAGGTTCGCAGGAAGTTCTACTATCCCATAAATATAAGAACCCGATAATATTAAAGGGTACTTATACCAATCTTCATCATTAGAACGACGAGGTGTCTTATTATTTCCTGAGGCATAATCAATATCGTGCATGAGAAGATCATCTGCTGCGATATTATCTTTACGATGAAGACAAACACCCCAACGATTATCTTCTTTCCTCGCAGGAATTAGTGTGTAATTTTTGAAGAAACCCTCAACTGTATAATTCGCAGCAATAATTTCCATATTTTCAAATCCAGGTTTCCTAAGATCAACTGAATACAAATATTTCCAAAAGCGGCACGATTTGCGAATTCAACTAAGAGGCGAATACAATCACCAGTCAATTGGTAAATGGCACAAGAAAAATTGGGGTGGGAAATAATTTCATAGAATAGAGGAAAGTTAACATCATAAAGAGGAAGAGGAAGACCTGCGAGGATTTGACCTCGTGAGATTAAAATTTTCTGATCATCCCAAACATAGTTGGTAAAGAGCTTCACACAGAGAGAAGATTTATTATCATAACCTTCAATCTCAGAGAGAATGAGGTCCCTATATCAGCAAGTTCGCATTAATCTGTTCAATAGTTTTGTTCTTTGGTGCCATTGAATATAAGATGGAAAATAGAAAGGAAAAAAGATAAAAGAGATTGCAGAGGCAGAAGTGGTGAAGAAGATGAATAAGATAAGATAATAAAAAGCAAAAATAAAGGATAATATTTATAAATAGAGAGAGTTTGATGAAGATAGAAACTCATTAATACGAGTAAGCGTGAACGGTTGAAAAGAACGGTTACGAAGAAACGTGTCAAAAAGGTAAGGGAAAAGTAAAAAGACGTGTTGCGAACTTGATGGGTGGTAATAACTACACTAAATTTACGAGAATAGGGATTCTCATGACATTTCTTCTTCGTAGAATTGACATGAGAAGAGGCAAGATGTAGGTACTGAATATCGCAAGATAATAGTTCACGAGTATCGTAATAGATAAAGGAGAAAAGAGTTATAAAAAGATACGATGATAGAATTAGCGCGGAGAAATATGAAGTTTTGCGAGGATGAAATAATTTTGCGAGGATGAATTGCGATACTTCGTAATTCATATACAGCTGCATAAGTTTTACTATAAATAGGAGTTTAAATGTAAAATTCGAGAGGTTCTTTTAATGAGTGTAAGAAGTTATCTTAGGAAAGAGAATAGAAAAAGTTGTAACTATTCTAGTTCCATTTTGATAATTCTATGTAATCAACTAAGAGAGTTAATAAGAAAATTGTCATTCACCATCAAGAACTTCTTTAGTTTTTACTAATTCTATTGAGGGTGTAGTTGTAGATTATTCTGCAACTACAATAATCCTCTGGAAAATCAACAAAATTTAATAATCTTTCAAATTCAGGAATATGTTCACGTACTGACCCTTTTTGTTCGATTGTGCCAATGTCTAGTCGAGCATCAACAAACTTGGTAGGAGAAAATCTAGCACGAACATGAGAACAAAATTCTGCCCATGTAAATATGGTAACTTTGGTCTGTTTCCAACGATACCATACATTAGCATCACCTTTCAAACTAGCAGAAATAGTAATCTTGAGAGCATCATCAGCTGTATGCACCGAGAAAGTAAGGAAACTTGAGATTAATAACACTAGCGCGGGCAGGCGGAGGTGGAGGTGGAGGTGGAGGTTGATGATTGTCACCATGAATGTGACCATGACCATTAGAATTATTAGGTTGAGGAATACCATCCGTAAAAAACGATTGCAACGACTTGGGAAGCTCTGTAGTTAAAGTTTGGGTGAGCTGAGTAGACAAAGTTGTGGCTATACTGGTCGACAGAGTTGTGGACGAGTTAGTCAAAGCTGTTGTTATACTGTTAGCAATGGTTTCTGTGAGAACTTTATTATTCGCAGATGTCTCTTGTTTACGAGCAACACGTTCTTCTTCTCTCAACTGACGTTTTTCAACAACCTTGGTCTTTTGCTTCTCTGTTGCATCCAGTTATTGTTTAGCCAAACCAGTAATGAGGTTATCAAGGTTTTTAGACATATCATTGATTCCCTCACTAACGAGTTTGAGATTCTCTGTATAGTTTTGACCCATTGGAAAAAAAAATTGTGGAAATTAGGGCTTGATCAAAACCTTCTCTGATCCAGGTGTTAGGGTTCTAGACCTTTGACACTGGAGAAAAGCTTAACACAAGGAATAGAACCGGATAAACCCTTTCAATTGGGGGTTAGCCACCAGCTTTAAGAAGAAAAATAAAAGTAAACTTGAATTGTTATTGATTTGATAATCGAAAACAACTTATGGCCAGGCTATTTATAGCTTAAAATCCTTGGTAAACAAGTAAAGTTAATATTAAAAATTATATTCAAACTATATGAAACTAAAATAAACTTAATAAAGAGAACTAAAACAAACTAAAACAAACTAAATAAGGAAAAAGGTGTTGGTTCCGTAACATGAACCCTCGTAGTTGCAATTATTACAACCACGTAGTGAAATTAAGTCAAATGGACTAAAACAACCAGTGATCCAAACAATTGCAGAGACTTCACTTTTAACATACAAAACTAGTTCTTTACCCTTTAATCTAACCAGATATGTCCACTTAGTCAAGGATAAAACCAGAGTCGCTCCATCTTCTAATTCGTTAAACGGGACCGGGATATAAATACCATCACCCATTAATTTAGTATGAAGAATAGGCCGGTTGTCAGTTTGAAAAAGTAATTCTTTTGCTTTAAAGGTAGTACCTAACAAGTACCAGAAAAGATCACCAACCTTAGAAGCATTTTCCTGCTCAATCAGGCATTGCTCGCTGAACTTTAAAATTTCTTTACCTCTCTCGAAGTAATTACTGAAGTGATCCGGAAAAGAGAAATCGCGGAGAGCTATTGAAATACTAGAGAAATCCGAAAATAGAAAACCACCATCTTCTAGAACACTATAAGGGAGTCGAATCCGAGCCAAAGATAATGTATGGGTTTCATATTCCACATGAAAAATCTCTACAATTTTAGAAATTTTAAGTTGTCGTTCTTCATTGCATTTCTTATTAGCATTCAAAGCACAAATAAGGTGAGGTTCCTCGTGTTTGTTGTAATACTTTGTAACATTTCCAAGTTCAAGTAGTTTATGTCTTGTGATACCCGGTGTTTGGAAAGAAACGATATTCAAATATATAGCACCAACCTTGGAAACTAAATTAAACACCAATAGCTTTTCCTTTTCTAGAATACCTTATTTGAACTTCTTTAAAAAATACATGCCTGGAGCTGCACGAAAGAGTATTCTCAAGACTTGATAACCAAATTGTCCACATTTCATAAGATAGTTACTAAGTAAAAATTATGATTGACCATCGATACAGCCCGACACATGAAGCATATGTAACTGTTGGCCATTTATCCCAATCATTTTAGTTCCTGCTAATGGATGTTCGTAGCAGAGAAAAATATTTAAAACCACCAACTTTTGTTGCATCAAGGAAGTAATTTTCTTAAACTTCGTTTGACAATGATCATGCTTCCACCCTGGATTAATTATTGAAGCCTCTCCATATACTACACAATAAGAATCTCCACAGCTATCATTAGAATGAAAAATAGGATACCCAGTTAAATGAGAAGTACCCAGATACCTCAACCCATCGGAAGCATAGTGGATAAATTTGTTAGACTGGATAGAAAAATCCAAGAGGTGAACAAAATTAACAACATCTTCATTATCAACTTCTACACGACTCAAAACTTGTTTTCTAAACAACTTGTTTAGATGAAGAAAATTTACGGAATCGAGAGTGAAATCCTTTGCTGCATCCACCGGTATATTATCGTTCCACACGACATCAAGAATAACAGAACCAATAATTTCAGTACTGGATTGAAAAACACGCAACACTCCGCATGCCTTATTACAATTATCAGCAGAGCCTAATGTGCAGTTGTAATCAATTAGACCAAGAGGATTCCCAATAGTGAGCTTTAGGGGAGCTGTGTGATTATCTATGAACTTTGTCAACAGAAAGTCCTTCAACTTATCATCATCTGGTGTATGTGTTGACTCCAAATAATCCCTTCATGTTGGAAATATCTTGGAAATTATTTTATCCGCCAAAAACTCCAATGTGATACCCAAAAATAATACAACTTTGCCAAGTTTTAGTGGACTTTTATCAATCCACCATGCATGATCAGTGTTAAATAATTTTGAGAAGTATACCGGTCAAGGCCACTCTGGAGCAAGGAACTGTTCCAATCCTTTTTTGACTTGGAAAACGTTGACTATGATGGGGGCAAGATTTTGGTAAGCACTACAAAAGATCCGAATTTGTATTAACTTGAAGTTCTTCTCGATTTGTGTCTTCACAAATTTACTGTCTCCTAAAAGTTTGATAAATGGAGTAATATCACGAGAAAAACATGAACTAAGAAAAAGAAATACATATTCTCTTCCAGTTACCACTTGTACTCTCTGCAATTGATAATCGGCATAATCATCTCTACAACCCCACTTATGAGCATCCAACGTATGAGGGAAAATCGTAGAACTACTGTAGTAGCACATGTTTCCAAGTCCTCCTATCTTCAAAGCAGGTTGATGAAAATTGCTTTCTACTGACAACTGAAAAATTGTCTTCTCAGTGGCAGTTGGAGGAACAGTTATAACATGAATCATCTCAACCCAATCATCATAGTATCGAAAAAATGCAAGCTTGAAATGAATCTTAGCACCAGCCATAGGTATATCTTCAAACTGTTATACCCATTATTTTTCTTGCCAACCACAATACTCCAGTATTGCCAACCACGATCCAGGTGGAGACCTTTGCACCGGAGAAAGTTGTGAAGATAGTCGTCACAGGAGAGAAAATTGTGAAGATAGTCTTCACAGAATTGTGTTCTAACAAAAAAGAAGAGCCGGCAGTTGAATGTTTTTGCATGAACTCTTTTATAGTTCTAGCTTCGCACGAGGTGACAGAAACGACAAATATTCCTCAATGACTTCCCACAATAAGTTTTCCAGGTGGTAAATCTACCATATCCCATGTGCCAGCTAGTTTATGTGCAGTCAATTCTTCTCCCATTGTGTCTTGCCATTCTGGTATCATTGATGCTTCCTTGTAACTTTTAGGTTCATTAATAGACAAAATAGTTGATAAAGAGCAGTGATAGTCAGACAACTTAGCTGGTGGTCGTCATATACGTAGAGGCAGAGAGACAGCTTCTGGTACATGATTCCCATGTGAAAATGCATTGTCAGAATGCTCCATAGAGTGGTCAGTATCATCTTCAACTTCAGTAACTATAATAGATTCAACAGAAGTAGGAACAAGAGTGTTTGTGATAGGTAAGGAATTATCGGCAGAGGTATCTTCAAAAGGATTTAGATATGTGAAGCTTTCTAAGGTTGAAGTTGTGCTACTAGGAAGGGACCAAAATGTTATTTTATCCCAAAAGGTTACATGTCGAGAAATACGTAACCTTCTAGTCTCTGGATCATAGCTTCTGTAACCTTTATGTTTTATACCATATCCTAAGAAAACACACATAGTATTCTTATTTCCAAGTTTGTTTCACACACGATCTGAGAGAAGAACAAAACATGTTGAACCAAAAACATGAAGTTCAGAGTAGATTCTTGTTGAATAAACTCTCATATGGTGATATACCTATGTTGATGGTGGTTTTTATAGCTTAGGGTTAAAACCGTAAAACCCTAGTTTGATAGTGACGTAACAGAACTTGAGTAATAATGTATCCACTAAGCGCATTTATTGAACCCTTTAATATGTCTACGAGAAAATTACCAGGGTACCTTTTTCTAACACTAATTAGGGTTTCGATAGGCCAAACCCTAATTCCCACACCACCGTGCCAATGGAAAACTATGCTAGCCACATATCCGCGCCAAGGCATGCCAACCATGAAAGACGTACCAACGTGCCAATGGAAAACCATTCTAGCCACGTCTCCGTGCCAAAACATGCCGACCATGCCAGCCGCACCACCGTGCCAGCCACATCTCCGCGCCAAGGCATGCCGATCATGCCATCCTCACCACCGTGCCATCCACGTCTCCGCGCCATGGCATGCCAACCATGCCATCCGCACCACCGTGTTAATGGAAAGTGGTGCCATCCTCGTCTCCGCGCCAAGCTATGCCGACCATGCCAGTCGCACCACCGTGCTAATGGCAAACCATGCCAGCCACATCTCCGCGCCAATGCATGCCCACCATGCCAGCCACACCACCGTGCCATTGGCAAACCATGCCAGCCACACCTCCGTGCCAAGGCATGCCAACCATGCCAGCCGCACCACCGTGCCAATGGCAAAACATGTTAGCCAAATCTCAGCGCCAAGGCATGCCAACCATGCCAGCCGTACCACTGTGATAATGGAAAACCATGCCAGCCACATCTCCGCGCCAATGCATGCCAACCATGCTATCCGCACCACTGTGCTAATGACAAACCATGCCAGCCACGTCAACCGCACCTTGCCTTGGCCCGAACCATGATATCCGCACCGTGCGCTAATGGCATGCCAAACCTTTGTCCCCACCATGCCAAGCCAACCGCACCTTGCCTTATCCCCACTATGACAAGCCATCCGCGCCATTTGCACTGACCCCACAATGCCCGCCTTCCCTATGCGGCTACCAAAACGAAGGCGTGCGACGATCAACGACCACCCTTCCATCCTAGATGCAAATCATATCCTTCCAAGGTCGCCAAACAACGCATGGTAACCTTTGGCCCAAAACCCAAGTATTGGCCACGCCAAACCGCGTCAAGGCATGCCATGCTACATGTGCCAATAGCATGCCAACCACCTTGCCGCGCCATACCATGTCAGCCTTCCATATTTCGTCTACCAAAACGAAGGCGTGCGATGATCAACGTCCACCCTTCCATCCTAGATACGAATCCTAGCTGTCCAAGGTTTCCAAACAACGCATGGTAACTTTAGAATTCTTCTTGAGTTTTACTTTCGGGCTGTTTACACCTCCCGAATGAGCTCAAAACCTAAATATTCACGCATAAGGATATAGGAAATTCTTTTCCGTAAAGAATGAATGGGCGGATCATCAAAATCCGAGTCCGTATGAGAATTCCACGTTGATTCTAGTAAAGGGCGTTAATTAGGGTTTCAACATACCAAACCCTAATTTAGACAAAGCCGCAAGCTCTTCCCTTCCAAGACATACACTGCCAGTGGCTCCACTCTTCGATAAAGCCATGCTTTCGTGCCGCTGGCTACCAAACAAAGGGTTTCAACGATAAACGACCACCCTTCCGTTTAAGATGCATATCTTAGTCGACCAAGGTCACCAGCTAACACATGGCCACCTTTGGCCCAACGCCAAAATCCTAGCTTGGCCACGCCTAACCACGTTAAAACTATGTCGGACATGCTTTCATGCCGCTGGCTACCAAATGAAGGGTTGAAATAATCAACGGCTGTCCTTCCATCTGAGATAAAGATCTCAACTATTTAACTTTTCCACCTAACGCATGGCAACTTCCGGCCCAATGCCAAACATCGGGTTTATACTAAAACCCTAATTTTGGCCACACCTAAACTATGCCAAGCCATGTCATGCCTAAACCATGCCGTTGGCGTCCAAACAAAGGGTTGCAACAATCAACGACCACCCTTCTATCTGAGATGCAGATCTCATCCGTCCAAGGTTTCCAGCTAACGCATGGCCACCTTTGGCCCAACGCCAAAATCCTAGCTTGGCCATGCCTAACCATGTTAAAGCCATGTAGGCCATGATTTCATGTCGTTGGCTACCAAGCGAAGGGTTACAATAATCAACGGCTACCCTTCCTCTCAAGATGCAAAATCTCGAACGTCGAGGGTCACCATCGAGCCGGCAAGTCTCCCAAGATTAACTTGGAAAACAGCAGTAACATGCTGCATGTTTTCCACGAAAACACTCGAGACATCAACGCATGTCACAAACTGGGGGATGCTCATTGGGTATTGGTTTGGAGGTTTACAGTTGTTTATGGGTGAAAATAATTTCTGCCGGTTCTGGTAATTACAGGTGTGAAGGTGAGAAATAGTTTAAACCCTAAACAATGTACTGCAATGGAGTACTTTTAAGTTCGAGAGATCAATCTGCACATGTCCGGCCTAAACCAAGAAATGGTGATTCCAGACTTGCTTCGGTCACAAAGTGGAGGAGAATGGCTGGTTTAGGGAGGGAAGCGAAGAGAGTGTTGAGACCAGAATAATTCTAGAGTAGCACTTGACTTGTATTAGAAGGTGAAAGCTTTTGGGAAAGCGAGCAAGAGTTGATTTTCTGAGTGCGGTGTTTTTCTCCTGACTAAGAACTTGTGTTCTGGTGGAAATAGGTAAGCCTATTTATACAAGTCAAGAAGGAAACGTACTCTGGCCTCATAATAGAAGGAAACGGGTGAGTTAAATGGGAAGAGGTGGTAATGCCTGGCATTGATGGGATTTAATAGAATTGATGTCCCATTATGGAGGAGTGTTTCACGGTTGCTTCTTTCATTTACTGACCGCCTTACTCCCATTACACTATCTAGAAACGGGTATTTGTGTATGCCTCACGTTATAGACCACCAAACCAAAACCCTAATGAGCATCCCCCAATTTGTGTTGATGTCTCGAATGTTTTGGAAGACATGTAAAATGTTTTTGTGGATTGGCAAGTCTAGCTTGGGGAACTTGCTAGCAAGGTGACCTTCGACGGTCGAGATGTTATATCTTGAAAGGAGGGGCAACCGTTGATCATTGCACGCCTTCGCTTTGGTAGCCGTGTAGCGAGGTCCAACAGGGTGGCACGGCTAGGGTGTGTTCAGACTTGGTATGAGGAGCCAAGGTTTTTCCATGGGCGCTAGGTGCGCAACCAAGCTATGGTTTCGGGTCTAAGGTCGTGAGGGGACTTTAGACGGCCAGGATTTTCGCATGGGATTGAAGGGAAACTGTTGATGGTCTCCTGGATTAGATTTGGTATCCGGATGGGGAAGTCCAGTAGGGTGGCGCGGCATGAAGCTCCATGGTGAGGCGTGTTTAGCATGGCGCAGCTAGCTTGGCTAGGTACGTGACCAAGCTAGAGATAAAGTCATGAGGAGACTTTATACGGCCAAGATTTTCTCCTGGGATTGAAGGGAAACCACTGATGGGAGTATGACTTCAATTTGGTAGCCGCATGGGGAAGGCTAGTAGGGTGGCGCGGCATGAAGGGCCATGGTGAGGCGTGTTTAGCATGGCGCGGCTAGCTTGGATAGGTACGTGACCAAGCTAGGGATAAAGTCATGAGGAGACTTTATATAGCCAAGATTTGCTCATGGGATTGAAGGGCAACCGTTGATGGGCGCTTGGCTTCAATTTGGTAGCCGCATGGGGAAGGCCAGTATGGTGGCGCGGCATGAAGGGGCCATGGTGAGGCGTGTTTAGCATGGCGCGGCTAGGTGCATGACCAAGCTAGGGATAAAGTCATGAGGAGACTTTATACGGTCATGATTTGCTCTTGGGATCGAAGGGAAACCGTTGATGGGCGCCTGGCCTCAATTTGGTTTAGAAACCCTAATTGGTTCCCTTCACTAGAACCGCTACAGAATTCTAGTACGAACTCGGATTTTGATGGTCCGCCCCTCAAAGAAACAGGAAAAGAATTTCCTATCTCCTAACGTGTGGATATTTAGGTTTCGAATTCGTTCGGGGGAGAAAAACATCCCGAAAGCAAGACTCAGGAAGATTTCATTAAGGACAGCGGCATGGCCTGGCCATCATGGCACGCCTCGGCGTGGCTAGGTTGGCATACGGGCCAAAGGTTTTCCATGGGTGCATGGTGTGGCTAGGGCCAAGTTATGGCGAAACTAGCTCGGGATAGGTGTGGATGGCATGATTTTCCATCGGCACACGAGACGTGGCTAGCATAGCTAGGGCCATGGCATGGTGCAATTGGCGTGGCGAGGCTAGCTTGGGATAGGCGTGGCTGGCATGATTTGACATTGGCACACCAGGTGTATCTAGCATAGCTAGGGCCATGGCGTGGTGTAATTGGCATGGATCTACTAGCTTGGGATAGGCGTGGATGACATTATTTTCCATTGGCATGCGGGGTGCGGCTAGCATGGTTGGAATGCTTTGGCGCGGTAGGGTGTGGTTGGCATGATTTTCCATTAGCACACGAGATGCGGATAGCATAGCTAGGGCTATATCACGGTGCTATTGGCATGGCATAGCTATCTCGGGCTAGGCGTGGCTGGCATGATTTGCCGTTGTCACGCGTTGTGCGGCTAGCATGGTTGCCATGCTTTGGCGCGGTAGGGTGTGTCTAGCATGATTTGCCATTGGCACATGAGATGCGGATAGTATAGCTAGGGCCATGGCATGGTGAGATTGGCGTGGCGCGGCTATCTTGGGCTAGGCGTGGCTGGTATGATTTTCCATTGGCACGCGGGGTGAATTAGGGTTTGGTTTGTCGTAACCCTAATTTGAAAAATATACCCTAGTAATTATTAGGGACATATTAATAGCTTTTATCAATGCGCCTAGTAAATGCTTGTTTTAAGTGTCTACTAGGGTTTAGCGTTTTACGATTTTAACCCTAAACTAAATACCACCATCAACATTAAGTCCCCTGCTTAGCTCGGAACAGGTTCCTTATTGCGGGGTAAGCATATGATGGTGATAGACAACGTAAATCATTGCAAAGATGGTCAGGAGAGTCCGAATAACCTTTTAAGTGGTAGAGCGAGTTTTGTATTTCCATGTTGGTGGCCACGACAAAGGAAGCACGGTCTCGGAAGGTGGAGCAGGTGGGTAAATTTGACTGAAATGGGACGAGAGTAAGCATGGTCTTGGCCACGGTAATGATATGGTGGAGCATGCAGGGTCCGGCTAGGTATGGTGGGTCCGCGAGAAAACGGAGTGATGGTTTGGCCTGGGCCGTGGCAAGGTGAGGCGTGGTTTGTACTATGGCAAGGCGAGGCGCGGTCGGCACGGTACGACTTTAGCAGGAGGGGGAGTCACGGAAATGGCGTGGGCGTTCTTGGGCATGGGACCGGTTTTCTCTTTTCCCTTCTTGGCTCAAAATAGGAAATCCTCTCTTCGTTCAAACTCCCACATATCATGTCCATATAAAAAGAGGATCGGATTCTTCTTTTACACTTATCTATCCTTCCCAGCCGCGCGACAATAGTAGAGAGGAGCATACGAGCAAATCCTAGGTACGTCTTCAAACACTTTTCTTTTTATTTTCCCTCTCCTCTTTTTTTGTTGTTGTTGGTGTAAACCCTAGGTGTAGACGCTCCTTTTCACGATCTTGTAGAAATATTGGCGTGAGTCTTGGTAACTTTATTCCCTAGTTTGTTATGATACTTAGGCATGAGTACCATAGTAGCATTGACCACCCCTTCTCACTGTGCGAGGCAGGTGTGTGACGGTGATTTCCATGTCCCTTTATGAAACCTAGTTTTAGGGTTTGCTTCTTGTTTTGGTCGTTGGCCACGTCTATCCGGCTGGGCGTGAATATCCTAGTTGCGTGTAGTCGTGATGTAGAGTATGCCAACCCCATCAATAATTAAATTTTTTTTTTTTACAAAAGACCTTGAAACCAATTGACTTGTGCCTAGAGTGGCTCCCTTGCGTCTAGTAAGAATGATTTCTGCAAACTTTGTGTAATAATTCCTGCTCCTCTTGTTCCTTTGTAGTTATCACAGCGGTGAAAAACACCATAAGAGAATTTATTTAAGATGTCAATTGTTTATGTGGTACCGAAAGACGTGAATAATTCCAAGACAAACATAGACGATGAGTTCTTCACGACATCAGCCACGGCTAAAAGGAACCATCATCAATACATTACAATCGTTTTGACCGGTCCGGAGAGTGAAGGAGAAAATTGATTGGCTCGACCAGAAGGCATAATTAGGTTTTGCCTTCAGAGGGAAGAATATCATGCCTCTCCTATCGACTTTAAAATCCTTGCAAGTCCGTTGCGCTACTTCGAAAAATGGGTACGATTCATGATGGACCAGGAAACTGTAAAGACCAATTTTACCAGGGCGCAGATCGTTGGTGTTGTTGCGGCTTCTGCAGTGCTTCAGGTTAGGAAAGACATTCCAGGGTTGGTTGATTTTGTTTCCTGATGGTGCTCGGATACTCATATGGACATGTGCAGGTGGGGCGAGATGACCATTTCCTTGGAAAGTGTGGATGTACTGATGAACCTTCCCGTGGTTGGAAATCTTGATGTTAAGTTGTCTGCTGATGAAGAAGAAATGCATGTCGCTCTAGTTTCGAAATCAAATGGTTTCATTCCGAAAGAGAATGAAACGAAGTGATTCTATGAATGGTGGGTGTGCCAATGGTTTCCTGATGCATTAGAGCTAAACTAGAAGAATAGTACGCTTCATGTTGCGGCATTCCTGGCCCTTTGGCTATCCAGAGATATTTTTGATGACGGCTCGGGCAAGAAGGAAATAAGAAATAGACTTATCAAGTTTTCCATAAAATTGGCAAAAGGTATCGTTCTTCCCCTTGGTGGTTTGTTTCTTGGTTCCCTGTATGCACACCTGGACCAGTTGGTTTCAGACATGCACGCCTCGGATGATCATATGAAGGTGAATTTGTACGTTCATGCCGCCTTTCTCCAGGCATGGTTGTGGGAGCATTTCGTGAAGTATGCCCCGAAACCGTTGGCCATACTTCCTAAGTCTTTGGGGGGCTCCAGAACACTGCGTTGGTCGAACAGGCGTCAAAAAAACAGTCTGGAATTGATTAAGATTCTTGACAATTCGTATGCGGTTAATTTTCGTCCATGGGCTCTGGTGCATGGGTCCATGACTCAGGTTAGTACCTTTACTCCCGTTTTGAACATGTCTTTGTCTTATGATGATGAGGGTTTGAGAGTTGGAGAGATGGTGTTCATGCTCAGCTGTGCACCTGGTCACGTGCCATCTTTTTTCCGAGGGGCTTGCAAAGCGGTTTCTTATAAGATTGATAGGGCTGCTCGGCACATGGGTTTTGACCAAGGGGTTCCACTTGCTTTCCAGCCAGTTGTTCAACAAACTCTATTGTCGACTGTTCTTGATGTTAGTGTTCTAGTTCCGGGTAAAAGTCTGCCTTTTCTCTGGAAGCGGAGTCCATCAACGACCTCCAAATATAATACGTTTTGGCAGGACGAATTCCTTGTTATCCAGGAATTTGT
The DNA here is from genome assembly GCA_023529315.1 of Papaver bracteatum. Taxonomy (NCBI): domain Eukaryota; kingdom Viridiplantae; phylum Streptophyta; class Magnoliopsida; order Ranunculales; family Papaveraceae; genus Papaver; species Papaver bracteatum. The sequence goes on from JAJJWX010005115.1 coordinate 667,709, forward strand.
GAAGTCTGTGGTGAAGAATACATGTGGTAGGCCTTCCGTCGAGGTTTTGGAGAAACATCCATTGTTAAAGGATATCTCTTCGACCAAAATAAAATATGTTGGTCCATACATGGACAGTCCCCAAGGGAAGGAGCGAAGATCTAAGAATCGTGCAGGCGGTTTCCAGTCAGATCCCGCGGCTCTACAGTCTTTTAGCTCATCCAACATGTGGGTATGTGTGGATCTCTTCTCGACTTAGCTTGGATGGTTTATGTTCCCTTCCTATTTTCTCTGTCTATTTCATTTTTTTTTTTTGAGAAGGCGTCTTTGTGTTTTGTCCAGGGTTTCAGCAGCACAAACGCCTTTCCCAGACTTGCAAGTAGCCAGAAAACATCTCTTTTCGAGATAGAGGATTGCGAGGGCGAGCCTATCCATGGAGATGAAGAATCTGAGAAGGATGAAAGTTCTGAGTCTGGTGGTGGTGAGAGAAATTCCTCCGATAGTAGTGTTGAATCTTAGTCTGGTCAATCTGAAACTGAATTGGTGAGTCTTCTCCGCGTTTTCTTCTTTCCCTTTTTTTTTTTTTTTGCAGTAAAACTAAATCTTGATTTTAGGAGGAAAACGTTTCTGGGGACGATCTTGAAGTGGAAGACCACTAGAGTAAAAACACAACCGTACTTTCTACTGTGGAAACTGCACCATCTAGCGATTTGGACATAGAGATTCGTCGTCCTGAGGGCGCCGCCATGACTCAGATGGAGGAGGGCGCTTCAGGTGTTGAACTTGTGGTTAGGAATCCTCTGCCAATTATTGATTCAATTGTAGGTGCCACATTCGATCCTCCGTATCTGGATCCTTTTCCCGTTCATGTGTTGATTGGTGGATTTAGCGTGCCAACTAGATATGTGAAGTTATATACCAAGATATGGGACAACTATGGTCATATTGCTACGACTAAGAAGATCACTAGTCGACATGCGTTGGTCAAGCGTGTGGAGGAGGCCTTGTCTTCGATTGATGAGATGCGCAACGTGACTGGTTACACGGTATCTGAGGATGTAATCTCAAGCTGGAAGTTCCATCGTGACATGTGCATGGGCTTCGAATTCAACATTCCTTGGTTCGTTGAAGGTCTTTCTGCTGCTGAAAGGTTGTTGGGAGAAGCAGTCGAAGGTCCATCCGTGGATACAGTGAAGAAGCAGGAAGAAGAATTCAAGAAATTACGCTGGAAAGTGAAATTGAAAAGGGCGGCTCTCCAGTGCACAAAGGAGGCCTTCGCCAAGAGGAGCAAGCCGTTGTTAGAAAACTTTCCTTGAATATACATCTATCTTCTGGACCTCTTACTTTTAGGTTTTTTTTTTGAAAGGCAAAAGAGACGCCGGGTTTGTGGTTTTGATTTTCTGGTTTTCTGGGGTTGATGGACAAAATTTACCTTGACAATTTTTGGTTATATCTTTTTGGATAGATGTTTATAGAATTTAGATGGATATGAATGAAAGTGATGCACACGTCCTAAGTAATCCATGGAACCGTGTGTTGGTAGATGACACGAGGTGAAACATAGTTATAGGTTTTATCAAAACTTGAAAAAGCAGACCTCGTATTTTTCAAGAATAAGACTTACTCGGTTTCTCAAGTCTTATGATGAAAATAAACTTTCCGGGTAAAGGACCAAGTTTTTTTTTTAAACACGTCTGAGGGAAGTTCCCAGTGTTCTGAATCGTTGTTGGGTTGTCTAATGACCGAGCCTTCAACCTTTGGGCGGACCGTTTTTCTCCTACCATTGGGGAGTCCCCAGCCATCCCCTGTCGTGGCATGACTGATAATCGATTCGTCGAGTGGAGTAAGCCTCCTTCCCCTACCATCTTGAGGCCTGGGTCGAAAACGAGATTGACAGTTGAAAATTGACATTGTAACCGATAGATCAATCCTCCCGCTGTGGTCGCCAATTGTTTATGGGTGAAAATAGTTTCTACCGGTTTTGGTAATTGCAGGTGTGAAGGTGAGAAACAGTTTAAACCCTAAACAATGTACTGCAAGGGAGTACTTTTAAGTTCGAGAGATCAATCTGTACAAGTTTGTCCTAAACCAAGAAATGGCCGTTCCAAACTTGCTTCGGTCACAAAGTGTAGGAGAAGGGCTGGTTTAGGGAGGGAAGCGAAGAGAGTGTTGAGACCATAATAATTCTAGAGTAGCACTTGACTTGTATCAGAAGGTGAAAGCTTTTGGGAAAGCTAGTTAGAGTTGATTTTCTGAGTGCGGTGTTTTTCTCCTGACCAAGAACTTGTGTTCTGATGGAAATAGGTAAGCCTATTTATACAAGTCAAGAAGGAAACGTGCTCTGGCCTCATAATAGAAGGAAACGGGTGAGTTAAATGGAAAGAGGTGGTAACGCCTAGTATTGATGGAATTTAATATAATTGATATCCCGTTATGGAGGAGCATTTCACCATTGCTTCTTTCATTTACTGACCGCCTTACTCCCATTACCCTATCTTACAACATGCATTTGTGTATGCCTCACGTTATAGACCACCAAACCAAAACCCTGATAAGCATCTCCCAATTTGTGTTGATATCTTGAATGTTTTGGAAGACATGTAAAACGTTGTTGAGGCTTGACAAGTCGATCTTGGGGAACTTGCTAGCCAGGTGACCTTCGACGGTCGAGATGTTGTATCTTGAAAGGAGGGGCAACCGTTGATCGTTGCACGCATTCGCTTTGGTAGCCATGTAGCGAGGTCCAACAGGGTGGCATGGCTAGGGTGTGTTCAGACTTGGTATGACGAGCCAAGGGTTTTCCATGGGCGCTAGGTGCGCAACCAAGCTATGGTTTCGGGTCTAAGGTCGTGAGGGGACTTTAGACGGCCAGGATTTTCTCCTGGGATTGAAGGGAAACCGTTGATGGTCGCCTGGCTTCGATTTGGTAGCCGCATGGGGAAGGCCAGTAGGGTGGCGCGCCATGAAGGGCCATGGTGAGGCGTGTTTAGCATGGCGCGGCTAGATTGGCTAGGTGCGTGACCAAGATAGGGATAAAGTCATGAGGACACTTTATACAGCCAGGATTTGCTCTTGGGATTGAAGGGCAACCATTGATGGGCGCCTGGCTTCAATTTGGTAGCCGCATGGGGAAGGATAGTAGGGTGGCGCGGAATGAAGGGCCATGATGAGGCGTGTTTAGAATGGAGCGGCTAGCTTGGATAGGTGCGTGACCAAGATAGGGATAAAGTCATGAGGAGACTTTATATGGACAGGATTTTCTCCTAGGATTGAAGGGCAACCGTTGATGGGCGCCTGGCTTCCATTTGGTAGCCACATGGGGAAGGTCAGTAGGGTGGCGCAGCACGAAGGGGCCATGGTGGGGCGTGTTCAGCATGGAGCGTCTAGGTGCGTGACCAAGCTAGGGATAAAGTCATGAGGAGACTTTATACGGCCAGGATTTTCTCTTGGGATTGAAGGGAAACCGTTGATGGGCGTCTGGCCTCAATTTGGTTTAGAAACCCTAATTGGTTCCCTTCACTAGAACTGCTACAGAATTCTAGTAAGGACTCGGATTTTGATGGTCCGCCCATCAAATCAACCGGAAAAGAATTTCCTATCTCCTTCCGTAGGGATATTTAGGTTTCGAACTCGTTCGGGGGGGCAAAACACCCCGAAATCAAGACTCAGGAAGATTTCATGAGGGATAGCGGCATGGCCAGGCCATCATGGCACGCCTCGGCGTGGCTAGGTTGGCATACGGGGCCAAATGTTTTCCATGGGTACATGGCATGGCTAGGGCCAAGTTATGGCGCAACTATCTCGGGCTAGGTGTGGATGGCATGATTTTCCATCGGCACACGAGACGTGGCAAGCATAGATAAGTCCATGGCATGGTGCAATTGGTGTGGCGCGGCTAGCTTGGGCTGGGCGTGGCTGGCATGATTTTCCATTGGCATGCGGGGTGCGGATAGTATGGTTGGCATGCTTTGGCGCGGTAGGGTGTGGCTGGAATGATTTTCCATTGGCAAACGAGATGCGGCTAGCATATCTAGGGCCATGGCACGATGCGATTGGCATGGCGCAGCTATCTTGGGCTAGGCGTGGCTGGCATGATTTGTCGTTGCCACACGGGGTGAGGCTAGCATGGTTGGCATGATTTGGCACAGTAGGGTGTGGCTGGCATGATTTGCCATTGGCACACGAGATGCGGTTAGCATAGCTAGGGCTATGGCACGGTGCGATTGGCATGGCGTGGCGGGCATGATTTTTCATTGGCACCCGGGGTGAATTAGGGTTTGGTTTGTCGTAACCCTAATTTGAAAAATATACCCTAGTAATTATTAGGGACATATTAATAGCTTTTATCAATGCGCCTAGTAAATGCTTGTTTTAAGTGTCTTCTAGGGTTTAGTGTTTTACGATTTTAACCCTAAACTAAAGACCACCATCAACAACAGCGTACGGCGTACACTACGCCCATTATAAGAAAGTGACATAAGGATGAGGTGGTTAGTAAATACAAGGAGTAATGGAGAAACGCTTTCTTTTATGGAACATATATTCCAGGCGTTACCTATTTCCACCGAACAACAAGTTTAGGTTAGGAACATACAACACTCAGAAAACATTTGCTAGCTTTCCATCTGTTAGCTTCCCACTTTCTGATACAAGTTGTAAAACAACTATTCTGGTCTCAACACTTTCTTCGCTTCCCTCCCCAAAACCAACCCTTCTCCTTCACTTTGTGACCGAAGCAAGTCTGGAACGGCCATTTCTTGGTTTAGGACGGATTTGTACAGATTGATCTCTCGAATCTAAAGTACTCCCTTGCAGTATAATTTTTAAGGTTTAAATTCATTTCTCACCCACAAACCCGAAATTACCAAAATCAGCAGAAACCGTTTTCACCCTCAAACAACCTCTTAAAACCATAGTTGGAATGCGATTTATAGTGTAAACGGGAGTGAGAATGGATTAACCCCAAAAGTTTGAGGGAACTAAATAAGATAGAAGTTGTTTTCTAACTGTTTCAATAGTACGTCAGTGTTTTCATTCCGCAACACCGTTTTGTTATGGAGTTTCTGTACAAGATAATTGAAGAAGAGTTCCTTCATATTTTAGGAAATCCCTGAAGGGATTGGATATGTACTCACCATCTTGATCAGCACGAAAAGTTTTGATAGTTTTTCCAAATTGTGTTTTGATCATTCTAGAGAAATCTATGTGGATTTTTAGAAAATATGACATGGTGTTCAAAACATAGACCCATGTATATCGAATATGATCATCAATGAAAATAACATAATATAAAGCTCCTCCTTTAGTTGCAAAAGGTGCCTTACCCCAAAAATCAGAATGTATAATATCGAAAGGTGCATTAGAGAAGGCAATACTTTTATTAAAAGGAAGTGCAGGCTGTTTTATCATCTTACATGAAATGCAATGAGGTTCTTTGTCAACATGTATATTTCCTAACAACCCTTTATTAATCATGTAAGAAAGTCGAGAGAAAGATACATATCCTAACTTAGAATGCTAATATATAAAAGGTGATACTGTGGAAGGTAAGGCAGAAGAAGAAGAAGCAACAAGTTTGTTCTTGGATTGCTGAGGAATAACTAGAGACTCCAAAAGATATAACCAACCAACTCTACGGTCTATCACAACAAGCTTCTTTGTCATAGGATCATGTATAAAACAACCAGAAGAAGTAAAGTGAATGTTAAAACAATTGACCAATAGAGATGAGATTCATTTTAATTTGAGGTACAAGGAGTACATCTTGTATATGTACTTTGTTTGAAAATTTAATCTGGCCAATATGACTAGCACTTATTTTTGTACCATCTGCAGTATGAATTTTAGTTGTAACAATGTGATGCTTTCTCTCAAACAACGTTCAGTTAAAATTCATGTGATTTAAAGCACCTGGGTCAAGAAACCATTCAGTGGAATATGTACGTACCGGTTGGAACTGAGAAAGCAGAAGCAAATATGGAGTGATTACCAATAAACAGATCTTGTTTGAGCATATCCTGAATTTCAGCTAGGTTGGGTGATGTAGATTGTGCAACTACATCTTGTGGTCTCTAAACTATAAGACAAATTAGCGGGAGCTGCAGATAAATGTGCAAGAACATTTCCATTTAATATTTTTGTTTCTTTGATGTTTCTAGATGATGTAGATGTGCAATTTCTAACTACATGTCCAAAGGATTTGCAGTAGTTGCATTGATGTGTGCCAGGAGGTGCAGTTTGAGATGTTAATACCTGAGAAGCGCTTGCAAATGATGTACTTGGTGAAAATGTACATGTCCTTGCAAGATAATAAAAGTTCTTGTAGTTATGATATTAAACTTGAGATAAATCACGAGAACTTATTTCAATCTTGAACTGAGAGTTGTAACTTAGTCGTGCTGGTACTGCAAGGACAGTTTCTACCGTTGGAAGAGGAAATCGATGAAGGATTGATGCTCTGACGGGTTTTAAACTCATCTTTCAATACCATTAATAGCTGAACTAATCTAGACTCATCTCTATATTTTTGCCATATTTCTGTATCCGTAGTGGTTTCATAAGTTCTAGTTGATTCCATACGATTGGCATCTCAGAATAAAAATCAGAGATGATCTGGTCAGACTGTTGTTTCAAAGAACGAACATCCTTCTCAAATTTGTATCTTTGTGCAAAGTTGATTTGAGTATACCTTTTCGAGAGGAAGTACCATGCTTCTTTGGCTACTTCAAAATTGACAAGCTGCATGCTTATGGATGTGATCATTGTATTCCCGATCCATGTTAGAATCCTATGATTGTTGACTTCCTAGATTTCATTGGGATCTTGTGCTGATGAATCTTTTACGTCCTTGTCCTTGACGCTGGAACTTCTTATGTGGGAGCCTTTTATGTGCCATCAATATACTTCCACATACCTTTTCCCTTAAGAAAGTTTCTCATGGGATTTGACCAGTGATTGTAATTGGTTCCATCAAACTTAACCGTAATAGGTGAAAAGTCTTCTCGAGACATGATTGATTGATGTGACTAATAAGAGATAATTTTATTTCTAATACTTTAAGATTTCAGGAACATGACAATAAAATTTCTGTGTTGCAGGAGAAATGGTTTAGATATTGTCTGGCTATGATGCCATGACAAAGTTAGTCATGACAACAGTATATTGAGGAAGAAGTTTTTCTCACTTGATTGATTGACTAAAGAGTTACAACATCATCTTATACAAGATTCAAGAGCTAAAAATAGAAAGAAGATAACTACGAATACAAACTAATGAATACATAACAACATACAAAAGAAAAGGAAAATAACATCACATATACACCATATCTTCTATCATAACTGCATATATACTCCAAATTGAGTCATATGGGCTTTGACTGAAACCAAATTGAAGAATAACAGTAGAAAATTTCTTAAACAGGCACGAGGTGCTTGTTTGAGTCCATAGAGAGCTTTACTAAGCTTACATACATGATTAGGAGAATGAACTAATACTGGAGGGGGTATCATATACACTTCCTCTTGTAGTTCTTCGTGCAAAAATGTATTTTTAACATCCATTTGGTGAAGATCCCAATTACGTACAACAACCACAACAAGAAGAGTACGTACTGTTGTCATACGAGCAACAAGAGCAAAAGTATTTTCATAATCAATTCCATATTGTTGTGTATTTCCTTGAGCAACCACACGATATTTGCAATGTTCTAAGGTACCATCTGATTTAGTTTTGAACTTATAGACCCAATGACTTCCCACAACAGGTTTTGTAGGTGGTAAAGCTACCATATCCCATGTGCTAGCTAGTTTATGTGCAGTTAATTCTTCTCCCATTGTGTCTTGACATTATGGTATCATTGATGATTCCCTGTAACTTTTAGGTTCATTAAAAGACAAAATAGTTGATAAAAAGCAGTGATAGTTAGACAACTTAGCTGGTGGTCGTCGTATAGGTAGAGGAAGAGAGACATCTTCTGGTACAAGATTCCCATGTGAAAATGCATTGTCAGAATGCTCCATAGAGTGGTCAGCGTCATCTTCACCTTCAGTAACTATAATAGATTCAGCATAAATAGGAACAAGAGTGTTTGTGATAGGTAAGGAATTCTCGGTAGAGGTATCTTCAAAAGGATCTAGATATGTGAAGCTTTCTAAGGTAGAAGTTGTGCTACTAGGAAGGGACCAAAAAGTTATTTTATCCCAAAAGGTTACATGTCGAGAAATACGTAACCTTCTAGTCTCTGGATCATAACTTCTGTAACCTTTCTTTTCTATACCATATCTTAAGAAAACACACATAATATTCTTATTTCCAAGTTTGTTTCGCTCACGATCTGAGAGAAGAACAAAACATGTTGAACCAAAAATATGAAGTTCAGAGTAGATTGGTTTCTTGTTGAATAAACTCTCATATGGGTATATACCTCTTATAACCACAGTTGGAATGCGATTGATAGCATAAACGGCAGTGAGAACGGATTCACCCCAAAAGTTTGAGGGAACTAAATAAGATAGAAGTTGTGTTCTAACTGTTTCAATAATATGTCGGTGTTTTCGTTCAGCAACACCATTTTGTTTTGGAGTTTCTGTACAAGATAATTGAAGAAGAATTCTTTCAAATTTTAGGAAATCCCTGAAGGGATTGGATATGAACTCACCATCTTGATCAGCACGAAAAGTTTTGATAGTTTTTCCAAATTGTGTTTTGATCATTCTAGAGAAATCTATGTGGATTTTTAGAAAATATGACATGGTGTTCAAAACATAGACCCATGTATATCTAATATGATCATCAATGAAAATAACATAATATAAAGCTCCTCCTTTAGTTTCAAAAGGTTCCTTACCCCAAACATTAGAATGTGTAATATCGAAAGGTGCATTAGAGAAGGCAATACTTTTATTAAAAGGAAGTGCAGGATGTTTTCTTATCTTGCAGTAAATGCAATGAGGTTCTTTGTCAACATGTATATTTCCTAATAACCCTTTATTAATCATGTAAGAAAGTTGAGAGAAAGAGACATGTCCTAACTTAGAATGCTAATATAAAAAATGTGATACTGTGGAAGGTAAGGTAGAAGAAGAAGCAGCAACAAGTTTGTTCTTGGATTGCTGAGGAATAACTAGAGACTCCAAAAGATATAACCGACCAACTCTACGTCCTATCCCAACAAGCTTCTTTGTCATAGGATCATGTATAAAACAACCAGAAGAAGTAAAGTGAATGTTAAAACCTTGGTTACATAATTTACCCAATAGAGATGAGATTCATTTTAATATGAGGCACAAGGAGAACATATTGTATATGTACTTTGACTGTAAGTTTAATCTGGCCAATATGACTAGCACTTATTTATGTGCCATCTGCAGTATGAATTTAGGTGTAACAATGGGTTGCTTTCTCTCAAACAACGTTCAGTTAAAATTCATGTGATTGAAAGCACCTGAGTCAAGAAACCATTCAGTTGAATATGTACCTGTTGAAACTGAGAAAGTAGAAGCAGCTGTGGAGTTATTACCAATAAACAGAGCTTGTTTGAGCATATCCTGGATTTTAGCTAGGTTGGGTGATGTAGATTGTGCAACTACATCTTGTGGTTTCTCTAAACTATAAGACAAATTAGCGGGAGCTGCAGATAAATGTGTAGAAACATTACCATTTAATCTTTTTATTTCTCTCATGTTTCTAGATGATGAAGATGTGCAATTTCTAACTACATGTCCAAAGGATTTGCAGCAGTTGCATTGATGTGTGCCAGGAGGTGAAGTTTGAGATATTAATACCTGAGAAGCACTTGCAAATGATGTACTTGGTTAAAAGGTGCAGGTCCTTGCAAGATAACCAAATTTCTTGAAGTTATGATATTGAACTTGAGATAAATCACGAGAACCTCTTTGATTGTTGAACTGATAGTTGTAACTTAGTCGTGCTAGTACTGCAAGGATAGTTTCTACCGTTGGAAGAGGAGATCAATGAAGGATCGATGCTCTGACAGTTTTAAACTCATCTTTCAATACCATTAATAGCTGAACTAATCCATACTCTTCTCTATATTTTTGCCATATTTCTGTATCGGTAGTGGTTCCATAAGTTCTAGTTGATTCCATATGATTGGCATCTCAGAATGAAAATCAGAGATGATCTGGTCAGACTGTTGTTTCAAAGAAGGAATATCCTGCTCAAGTTTGTATCTTTGTGCAAAGTTTATTTGAGTATACCTTTTAGAGAGGAAGTCCCATGCTTCTTTGGCTACTTCAAAATTGACAAGATGCATGCTTATGGATATGATCACTGTATTCCCGATCCATGTTATAATCCTATGATTGTTGACTTCCTAGATTTCATTGGGATCTTGTGCTGATAAATATTTTACATCTTTGTCCTTGACGCCAGAACTGCTTGTGTAGGAGCCTTTTCTGTGCCATCAATATACTTCCACATACCTTTTCCCTTGAGAAAGCTTCTCATGAGATTTGACCAGTGATTGTAATTGGTTCCATCAAACTTGATTGTAATAGGTGAAAATTCTTCTCGAGACATGATTAACTAATGTGACTAATAAGAGATAATTTTATTTCTAATACTTTAAGATTTCACAAACATGACAATAAACTTTCTGTGTTGCAGCAGAAATGGTTTAGATATTGTTTGGATCTGATGCCATGACAAAGTTAGTCATGATAACAATATATTGAGGAAGACGTTTTTCTCACTTGATTGATTGACAAAAGAGTTACAACATCATCTTATATAAGATTCAAGAGCTAAAAACAGAAAAAATATAACTACGAATACAAACTAATGAATACAGAACATACATACAAAAGGAAAGAAAAATAACATCACATATACGCCATATCTTCTACCATAGCTGCATATATACTCCATATCTTCTAACACAATGAGGTAGTGGATATATTCGCAAAGGAAGTACGCAAAAGGGAGATTCATAAATAGGGACGGATGAAGATGCCTGATATCTTAAACTCAGCTTTGTTATCAGACCTTTTTTTTTTTTCTTCAAATTTAGTTGTAATTTTCAATTCTGTAAATAGAGGTAACAATATGTTGGTTGATACCAATATTTTAGATCACTTAATTGAGATAAGAGACACCAACATTTTGGACTACTATTTGTAATTTTCTGCGATTAATCTATTTAACTTTCAAAAAGAAAGTACGATGCCTCATTGTGAGGTGTGAACCTCAAAAACGAGGAATCATGCAAATTTTTATTTTGCAATGGACTTAAAAATGTCAATTTTTTTTTGATCAGCAAAAATAAATAGATATATATTAATGAGAAGAAATAATAATGAATTACAGAGGAAAAAAAACTGAAGCCTTAACATTAAGGCGAAAGTGTACAACCAGAACCCCACCCCAAGCCTATCTCCTTAAAATCTCACAACAACGCCCCATCTGCACATCAGGTCCTCGAAATGGATTCCCTCCAAAGCTTTGAAAGGGATAGCCCAATACAAAATTGAAGCTTTAATTTCTTGGATAATCCCGTCAATTTTCCGTTCTTTTCCTTCAAAAGTTCACGAATTTCTTTCCTTCCATATACACCAGCTGATGGTGAAAGGTAAGACATCTCACATAAAATTTCCTTTTGTCGAGAAAATTTTAGTCTTGTTTTCGAGAAAAACCATTTGAACGGTATCCCTTTGTGCCCAATCTACACCGAAAGCATCATAGAAGAAATTCCAGATCTTTGTAGCCACTGGACAATGAAGTAGTAGATGGTTCGTCGTTTCTTCCTCCATCTAACACATAATGCACCTGTTTGCCATAGGTCTCCCCCTACCCTTTAGAAATATTGGGTAAGTATAGAATTGTGGTGTACAAACCAAATAAAGAAAGATATTTTAGTTGGTACCTTACTATTCCACACCGCCTTGTATGGAAACTCCGCAAGGTTTTTAATAGATAGAGCATCGTAGCATGACTTAACCGTAAAAATTCCATCTTTGGTGTGCTTCCAGATCCTAGAATCTTCACTCTCACTAATGACAATTGTTTCCAGCAGGATAGTAAGTCTCACTGATTCTAGAATCTCAACATCATTGAGTCTTCTTCTCAAGTCTAGGTTCCAGTTTAAGGTCCCTTCATAAGCCGCATAAAACTTACTGACAACAACTTATTTTTTTCTCGATACTCGAAACAGGTTTGGGAAGCTGATTTCTAGTGCATCATCACCTATCCAATGATCTTTCCAGAAACATGTTCTATTCCCGTTTCCCACAATGTGTCTCAATCCATTCTTGTATTTTTCTAGTCTCTTATTTACCCCTTTCCAAAGAGATGTGCCGTATGAGGTTCGAATGGTTTTCGTGTCCCACTGTTGTCCATCCACCCCATATACTTCTCCTTAGTGATACGTCTCCATAGTGCTTCTTGTTCAGTCGAGAATATCCAACTCGATTTACATAACAAAGCATCGTTGGTCAATCTCAGTTGCCTAATTCCCAAACCTCCCTCTTCCTTTGATCTACACACTTTATCCCAGGCTACAAGTACATATTTCTTTTCAATTGAGTTGCTCGCCCACAGAAAATCTCGCATAATTTTATTGAGTCTCTTCTCCACATAATCCGGCATTGAGTAGACTGACATCATATATATAGCCATAGTACCTAGCACATTTTTCAGCATTACCAATCTCCCCCCATACGTCAAATTTCTTCCATTCCAACCTTGGATCATCTTTTCTGTCTTTTCTATAACCAAGTCCCAAATGCCTTTGTTGCGGTACTGTGAGCCAGCTGGCATTCCCAAGTAAAAAATGGGTAGTTCCTGAAAAGTACAACCCAAACTACGCTCCACTGTATCATCTTAGTACGTATCCCTGAAGCTACAAGCAGTGCTTTTAATAGGATTAATAATCAGCCCTGAGCTAACTTGAAAACAAATGAGTAATGCTCTAATATTCAATATCTGTTCAGAGTCATCACTAGAAAAGAAAATTGTGTCGTCGGCGAACAATAAATGTGTTATTTGAGTTCCATTCCTCTTCACTGAGAACCCTTTATAGAGCCCATTTTCCTCCATTTTGTTGACCATTTTTCTTAAACCTTCCATCACCATGGTAAAAAGGAACGGAGACAATGGATCTCCATGCCTCAACCCCTTGAGCTCTTGAATTGGTTTCCAGGTTTGCCATTGAGAAGAATAGAGAAATGTGCCGTCGAGATTAAAATCTTGATCCATCTTCTCCATTTTGGTCCCATTCCCATTGAACTCATGAGAGTGTCCAGAAAACCCCAGTGAACTTTATCATATGCTTTTTCAATATCAAGTTTAAACATCCACCCATTTGTAGCCTCCCGAATCTTAGAGTCAATACCTTCTTGACCGTGTTCAATATCCATGATGCTCCCTGGTATGCAAAGATGCAAGAGTTTGTATATCCATTTGATCTCTCAATTATAGTGAACTTGGGATTACTTTCTCTCCAGTTCATACAAATCTCAAAACTCTTATTTCCAGCAAAAGCGTGCACTACAAATCTAGACCATTATCAGAGAATAACAAAACCAGGATCATGAATCCCACTGACCAATATCTCTCGGACTTAAGGGGAAAAATCACGCCGGATCTGTCCTTAGACGCCGGAGAGAGTCAATACCCAAGGGGAAAGAACATCAATGCTATCCCGTCCTTGGACGTCGGAGAAATTAGGAGGCTGGATCCATAGATGATCGGGAAAAACAGTGGTTTTTAGGAGAGAGGTTTTTAGGAGAGTTGTATTGTTTTCTGGAGAGTTGTATTGTTTTCTTAAAAATGTCATTTGAAACTCATCTAACAGATCTCTAATTTCTGAGTGAAGTATTACTTGTAATGGTTTGTTTCAATTGGCTCAATCAACAAATTCCGGATGCAAACATAATTTTCCGAGTAAAATGTCCTTGCACTGTTGTACAAATGATGCAATAATCAGGCCCAGATAAAACTTCCATTAAAGGCAACCGGATGAAAAAATTATGAGGCCCAAACAAAACAAACGTGAAAAGCAACTTCACTAAGGAAAAAGAAGAATCATTTTTTGGACCAAGGTTATCTCTGTAGATAGTATTGATCGGTATTTTATTTTATTTTTATTTATTTTTCAAAAAAAAATTAATTGTGCAAGGACACTAAATGGGTAATAATATGCCATTTACACTGGCATGCAACTACTAAAAAATAAAAAAGGAAACTAGGAAATGCAAAAAAGTTCAAAGAAACCCCTAGCTACAAAACTATCCATATTTTCGCAAAAACATAAAATTTAATACGAGATATTTTTATTTCCATCCATCCTTGAATACACTGTTAAATGTGCTATTAAAATGTCCTTAGCAAGAGTTGCATTCCCTTTTTGTTGTACAAATACCGGATGAAAAATTGAACAACATTTTGAAAAAGAAAAACCAAGGTTTTCAAAAAAAAAAAACATATCCATGTACTATTTCCACATTTCTTATATGAACAACATTTTGAAGAAAATCCATCACTTCTCAATGAACATGTGAGTAATCATTATGAGCACAAAAAAGCAACATTTATCTTATGTCTTGTCGAGTATATTTTTCAAGAGGGAAAACAGCTAAAACATAACACTACACATCATAATCATATTCTTCGCAGTACTTTGGCCTCGTATCACCAATCCTAGTCCGAACATTGTGCTTATCCCAAGGAAAATCATCGAGATTGAAATTCTCAGGATCGAAATTCTCAGGTCTCAAACCCCTCATAGCAGCACCACCAGTTGTAAAAGCATCTACTAGCATATAAGAAACTCCTGCCACCTGCCATTCAAATGTGTGCATTTTCAGTCTTAAAACCTCGCAGACAGCAAAACAAGTATCAAAAACACAAGACAACCACAATAGTACTTGGATGATTGCAAGTTGAAGGACCTAACCATGCTAGGGAGGAAGCATACACTAATTTTATTACAATCTAGTTACAAATCCCAAGGGATTAAAAACTCAGAACAATAAGACAGTTCAGAGTTCCTTATCATATAGAACTGGTAGTGATCAAACAAGAATGAGATAACATTGTAGATTATCAAATACTCAATCCTTGTCATTCATCAACAGCAACAAGATATCCATAAACGAGGACTGTTCACCATACTAATTTGACGGATCAGTTTAGTAGATTATTAGGTACTACCGACATTTAAAATCCCACGATACATTAATAACTTCCGAAGAAACTACTAAAGTTCAACTTAGTCCGATTTTATTCGAGCTTTTCAGTAGCTAATGTTAAAACATATTAATTGGTGTTTGATTCTAGTGGACAAAGTTCAAAGATAGTGTATATACCATTTTGTGCATGGCTATAAATTCACTTAGGACGCTTCCCCCAACTGCCAATAGTTTATCAATCGACAGCGTAATTTCATCCAGTTGATCGTCTGTGGCCTTCAATTCAGATGAAGGCATGTAAGACACAATTGGTATAATTTTAATGGAAAATGATTAAAACTGGTAAGAAAAGAATGCATACGTACCTCAAGTTTGACTGTTTCACCATGGTTTTTACATATGAGATCCAACCGAAGATTAATTAGAGACGATTCAAACAAAATCCTCCACAAAGCGATACATCCAAGTGGAGAGCCTCCGCTGTAAAGATCAGAACACTTGACTGAATTTAGTTTCTCTACTGCTTCATTTATCAGATCTGATGTTCTCTTGGCAGCCTTAGAAAACGTACATTGATGTTTTCTTGGCAGCTCTGATGTTTTCTTGGCAGCCTCGCGTCGAAGGGGATTGTCTGGCTTGTCTAACAGATTGCCTCGCTTGAAGTTCATATTGACTACATTTAAAAAACATCCAAGCAGCATCTCCGCGACAGATTTTCTTTCAACGCCTTGCTGCTGGAGATGTTTTACGTGCCATCCAAAGGCATCTAATTTTTCCTTAGTATACATTACCAATCGATCCGGGTCAACATAACGGCGGAAAGATTCATCGTGAAGATACTGATCCAACAAGTCCTAGAACAGAAACACAATATTTGTTTTTTAGAAAAATAAAATAAAAAAAGATACTTATATTTATAACATCCAAACAAACGGAAAAAATATATACAATACCTTTGATTTCTTGAACTTTGAAATGAAAGCCAAGATGACGTCAAGAATCTTGTTGGACTCCTTGATAGATGAGGGACTAGAAAAAGGGGAATCCTTGAGTGTCTTCAGCAACCAAACCGATTCACGCGACATGGTACAGAGACTATCAAATAGGTGCTGAAATATCAAAACAAGGTTGAGTAATTCGGAATAAGCCAAGATACTTATTGATTCATTCAGCGGGATAAAGACTTACCTTTTGTCGCCAAATATAGTAGTCCACGGTGTGCTTGGGAAGGATAAGAGGACATGTGTGCCTATCTCCATCATCATCAACAGCATTGGAATAAAATACAGACTTTCTCAATTGTTCCAGATGGTCAGAGAAACTATTTGCAACAAACCGCTGCTCCTGCTGTATCTTGATGAGGTGATCGAGGAAATACTCCAACAACCCAGCCTATCATGCCACGTCATATAAAGTATGTCAAATTCTAAATAAAGCCAAGATGCCATTTCGAGCAGTAAATATTAATTACCTGCTCTCGCCTGAAATCATCCCCAGATTGTGAACGAATTCTCTGCAAAAGTTCCTTGAGCAACAAGCTTCCGTTATACCACTTATCTGCAATACACACATCAAGCACAAGCTTCTCCAACCACAAGCATCCGCCGCGTGCAATAACAATATCATGCAAAAGTTGAACATTATCACGCAAAAGTTTTTCCAGCGACAAGCTTCCCTCATTGTATTTATCTGTAACAACCATGGCGTAAGTTTGCGAAGGTTTCATCAACATCAACTTTAAGCTTCGGTCAGATTCTCCGAGGATTCTCTGCGGAAATTTCATCGAATTTAAGCTTCCGTCATAGTATTTTTCTTCATCATCTGGCGATGCCTCACTAAACGACCATGTATTCGGCTGGTAACCAATATTGATGTCATTATCCTGTACCCATATGACAAAATCATGAGACTTGAGATTGAAATAAAGGCAGCAGAGATGCGAGGTATCAAGTATAAACAAAAGATGAAGCATACCTCATTGGAGGCA
This sequence comes from Papaver bracteatum, assembly GCA_023529315.1. NCBI lineage: Eukaryota > Viridiplantae > Streptophyta > Magnoliopsida > Ranunculales > Papaveraceae > Papaver > Papaver bracteatum. Next base: position 684,824 of record JAJJWX010005115.1, read on the forward strand.
TACTTGTCCAGGCCAGACGGTGCTATCTGGAAAACAACAAACGCATGGAATGACCTCCTGTCATCGACCATTCTGTTGACATCGGTCCAGTCATCTGCATCACATGCTGCTTCTTGGAAAAACATCTTAAGTGAAGACTCTAAATCTATTGATGATTCCTTGATTTCAAATCTTGGATATATAAGTTGTTTTTTATGATACTCAAGTCTAGCAGTTAAGTTAATGAAGTACATGTCTATCCAATTATCATTCGTGGTATCAGTATCAGAGTTCTTGCCTACTTGAGCTCGTCGTAACCTCCTCCTTTCCTTGTCTGCTTTAAGACTCAAGTATCTCTCTGTCTTTGTAAAATCAAACATGGTAGCTCAAACACCAGTTGTTGCCTACTTGTTTTTTTAACCACCTAGGGACAACCAAACGGAGATAAAATTCAATTCAAGGATCAGCGATGAAACTCAAAACAATCAGCTAAATTACGAAAATCTCATGTTGGATCGAAACAATCAAAAATCCATCAATAAAAGCATTGTTTCACCTCAAACTATGGTCGAACTATAAGAAAATCTCATACAGTTGGATTAAAACAATAACCTAACCAATAAAATTAAACATACGGATCGAAACAATTGAAGACATTCCAGTTCAAATCAAACTTAGTTTAGAGAGATTCCAAACTCACCGTTCTTAATTTCTTCGTCCGCCGAGAGCAAAGAGGGGTTTCCTGTAGCGAGATCTCTCCCCTCTATGGCTCTATCTATATAAAAAACAAAAATTACATATAAGTTCTAGAAAAACCTAAAAGATAAGGAATCACTTTATGGGCCTTGGTTCAACGGATTCGGTTCATCCCAGGTACCCGTAACCAGACCAATTAGAAACTCATCGGGTCTTCGAATTACCTTCTTGTGTAGCTTGAATCTAATAATGTTCCATATGTATGAAGTTTAATATCTGCATTCAAGTTGACATTTTGATTTTTTATTAGGTTCAATAACACATTCTCTGACATTCAACACCAAACCCCCTTGTTAAGGGGGTTTCAATTTCATAGCAAAGTTTTGGGATTCATCAAAGTTTTAAGATTTTTGGTGGTCTGGATAATGCAAGCATCTGTGCTTCTTTCGGGTAAATTTTACATTTTTGCTTCCTTCTTCTTTCTTTTGGAGTAAAAGGGTCTTCGGATTTTATTTTATTTTATTTTTTTCAGGGTTTCTGTTTGTTTTTGAAATTTCATTTTGATAATCAAATAGGCTGAATTTTTAGTGCTGGGTTTCTTTTATTTTTCTTGAAAAATTGATTTTTGTTTGCTGAGTTTTGAGAAATTTGAGTCTGTAATTTTTTTTTGCCATTGATCTAACAAGTTTGAATTTTTATGTGTTCATGACAGATCAAACTATATTCTTCGGAGATTGAAAAAGGAGAAGGGATCTTTGGAATTTTTGTTTGCTAATAGTGGGTTTTGACAATGAATGGTTTAAACATACCTGGACCTCGTTCATTCTCAGGTGACACGCTTTTACTTTTTGCTCAATCATCTTCAAGTGTTATCGCATTTGTATACTTGTAATGATCTAAATACGGTTTGTTGTGAAGTTGTTGTAGCTGGGGTTGTCTCAAAATCATGTAATGGTAATGGCAGTTAAGCATAGAAAAGAAAGAGATGCGTGCATGTTTTTCCTATTTACATATTAAGTTAGAGATATGGATTAGAAATGCGGCTCAAGTGTATGTCGCCACACTAAATAATAGTTAGTGTGTATGTTGCAACTTGTAAATAGGAAATGAACAAACATATTCAGACTCTAGAATTTTCAATTGTTTGTAAGTGGTTAAGCCCCACAGGACATTAAGCTGGATTTGGAATTGTTGTCAGTTTGTCTTCTCATTCAGTTGTGAGGGAATATGTTCCTTGTTCTTTTGTAAGTAAGGACTTCTGTGGCGCATTATTAAATATTCTTGACTGGTTTTGTAGGCATGGATTACCCAGAAACGAAAAAGAAAAGAAACTTTGCTGGAAATATTTTCTTGGCTGCCATGTTAACTGTTCTGTGTATATATATTCTGAAGAACTCATCTGGTTTTACCACCCCAACCCCGCTAAGTTTCTGAAGAATAAATGAACTCTTATTGTATTTCCTGCCCTGTTGTGATGGGACTTGTCTACATTTCTATTTTGTTTGTTCCTTGTTTTGTTCTTAGATATGTTTAGTCCTTGCTCACACTTCTTCTACCTACGGCTTCTCCAGTTCTCTCGCCATAAACCAGGGATAACTCATGTTCTGGTAACTGGAGGAGCTGGCTTTATTGGTTCGCATGCTGCTCTCTGACTTCTAAAGGACGCGTACCGTGTAACAATAGTGGTATGTCACAAACTTTATGGGCGTCTACTATGTGTCAGGTTTTAATAATGGCTTCGAATTCACTTGTATTCTATCGCAATTTTACAGGATAATCTCTCTTGGGGAAACTTTGGTGCTGTTAAGGTTCTTCAGGAGAAATTCCCCGAACCCGGATGGCTGCAATTCATATACGCTGATTTGGGTGATCCAAAAGTTGTATCCTAAATTAATCTTCCAGTCTTAGAGAGTTTTTGGCCAATATGTATGCTTAAAATGTGAATGTTGGAGTCTGTTCCTTAACAAGTGGTTCAGGTAAATAAAATCTTCCGGGAGAATGCATTCGATGCATTTTGCGGCTGTCGCATATGTGGGAGAAAGCATTCTTGAACCTCTTAGGTAAGCTCTTTGGTTTTCCAACATTCAATGTATATCGACTCGAAAGTGCTATCTTGAATGTTTTCTAGCTTAGATAGACTGGCATTGCCGGAGTGAAGTAAACCTGGAGATAACTCTTATGTGCAGGTATTATCATAACATAACATCGAACACCGTAGTAGTACTAGAGGCAATGGCAGCACATGGGGTGAAGACGTTAATTTATTCGATGATTTTTTATTTTTATTTTTCTATTCTGATATCCACTGGTTCATAATGTGGATTCCAATTAATCCGTATGGTAAAGCCAAGAAGATGGCAGAAGATGTCATACTAGACTTCTTAAAGAACTCGGTCATGGCTGTGATGATTTTAAGGCGTTAACAGTGGTGTATACTAATCTCTCACCATCTGTGCCAACGTTTCAGATATTTCAAAGTGATTGGATCTGATCGGGAAAGTCGGTTGGGGGAAGTTTCCAGACTTGAACTCGGGAGCATTGTCGAATATCAGGGGCTTGTTTTGATGTAGCCTTGGGAGTCATACCTGGGCTCAAGGTACCCAAATTCTCATTGATCGATATGCAGCTCTTTTTTGTTTTATAGATAAAACTTCATAGGGAACATACCCTCACTTTTGTTTTTTTGTTTTATTGCCTTAGAGTTAGAGTCAAAAGGTTTTGGACATTTACATGCCAATGCACTTTGTCGTAATTATTCGTGTTGGTATACATGTAGGTTAAAGGAACGGATTATAGCATAGCTGATGGAACCTGTATAAGAGACTACATCGATATTACTGATCTAGTTGATGCACATGTGAAGGCACTTGCAAAGGCACGGCCAAGTAATGTTGGCACATGAAAAGGTAAATAAGCAGTTCAGAAATGTGCGCATTAGGAAAGCTTCACTTCCACCCCTTTCAAGATCCCACTTGTTGTCGCACTATACATGTTTTTACATGTGTAACTTGTACTTGGTAGATCCATAGAGGAATTTGTGGAGGCCTGTAAGAAGGCAACTTTAGCACCTTGTCCCAAGTGGCCGTGATTTTTTTTTTCCAAGGTGTTGGTCTGGATAATGCAAGTACTTGTGCTTCTTTCAGGTAAATTTTACATTTTTTTCTTTCTTCTTTCTTTTGGAGTTAAAAGGATGTTTTGGATTTTGATTTTTTTTTTTTTAGGTTTTTTGGTATTTATGGGTTTCGTGTTGGATCATATTTTTGAAATTTCATTTTGTAGAAATGGATTTGATGAATTTGTTGTACTGGGTTTTTGTTATTATTTTTGAAAATTTGATTTTTGATTGCTGGGATTTTCCTTCTTATTTGAGCCTTTTTTTTTTCCCGTTTTTTTTTGTTCTAATCATCTTCAAGTGAGGTAGTACAGTTTTCATGTTTTTCAGTTAAGTTTTTGGAGATGGAATATGTAGAAACAGAGAAGAGATAGATTGAATTGTTGTTCTTCATCTCCAAATTGGGAGGTATATATAATCAACATTACAAGAGTAGGTAGAAAATGGAGTCCATGTTAGGTGAAGGTTGGTGGAGTAGGTGAAGGTTGGTGGAGTAGGTAAAGGTTGAATATGTAGAAACATATTCATGCCTCATCCCAACAATTATGACTCATTAATGACTCATTCCAACACTCCCCTCAAGCAGGTGCGTAGATATCATGCATTCCTAGCTTGTCGAGGAAAGAGTTGAATGGTCGACTAGGAACTCCTTTAGTCAGCATATCTGCAATCTGGTCTCCTGTTCTTACAAAAGGAGTGCTAATGACCCCTTCATCTAATTTCTCTTTGATGAAATGTCTGTCCACTTCCACATGCTTGGTTCTGTCATGTTGGATTTGGATTGTGAGCAATGCCGATGGCGACCTTGTTATCGCAATGCAACTTCATCAGACCTTTAGGCTTGAAACCGATTTCTACCAATAGTATTCTTAACCATAATAACTCACATATTCCATGAGCCATAGCCCTAAACTCTGCTTCTGCACTAGATCCGGCTACGATTGGTTGTTTCTTGTCGCCAAGTTACTAGGTTTCCTCCCACAAATGAGCAATATCCCGAGGTAGACCTACGATCAATCACCGAGCACGCCCAATCGCATCTGTGTATGCTTCAACCTCCGTGTGGTTATTCGAGAAAATAGTAGCCCTTTTCTTCAAAAGTGAGACTTTAGGTAGCGAAGTATTCGATGACTGTTGCATCCATATGTGTCTCCTTGGAGCATGCATGAACCGACTTACTACACTTACCGAGTATGCAATATCAGGACGAGTGTGAGAGAGATAAATCAATCTTCCCACTAACCTTTGATATCTTTCTTTGTCCACCGGAATACCATCAGTGTCTTCTCCCAGTTTCTGATTCGGTTCAAATGGTGTGTCAATAGGCTTGCATCCCAACATTCCTGTCTCGGCTAGAAGATCTAGGACATATTTCCTTTGAGAGATGTAGATACCCTTTTTTGATCTTGCCACTTCAATTCCTAGGAAGTAGCACAATTCTCCTAGGTCCTTTATCTCAAATTCTTTGGCTAAGTAAGATTTTACCTTCCCCATTTCTTCCACATCATCACCTGTCATTATGATGTCATCCACATACACAATAAGCATGGTGAGTTTTCCAGCTTTTGAACGTTTGAGGAATAAGGTATGATCTGCCTGACTTTGACGAAATCCATATCTCCGCATACTTTGGGTAAACCTTCCAAACCATGCCCTAGGAGACTGCTTCAAGCCATATAAGGATTTCTTCAACTTGCATACTTTCCCTTCATTAGTGGTTGTTTGAAATCCAGGAGGGATGTCCATGTATACTTCTTCTTCCAAGTTACCATTAAGAAAGGCGTTCTTCACATCGAACTGATGAAGTGGCCAATCCTTGTTTGCTGCCAAAGATAACAAGGCACGGATAGTGTTCATCTTAGCAACAGGAGCAAAGGTTTCTTGATAGTCAATTCCATAAGTTTGAGTATAACCTTTAGCTACCAATCTTGCCTTGTGTCTTTCAACTGTTCCATCAGACTTGAACTTCACAGTAAATACCCATTTACAACCAACTGTCTTCTTCCCTTTTGGAAGTTTGACTACGTCCCATGTGCCATTCTTGTCTAGAGCTTTCATTTCTTCAAATGTAGCTACCTTCCACTTCGGATCAGCAAGAGCATCTTCGATCCTTGTAGGTATGCTCACAGATGATAAGTTGTTTGCAAAAGCAACATAAGTAGGTGATAGCCGATGAGAAGACACAAAATTGGAAATAGGGTGGTCAGTAGAAAATCCAAATCGAGTTGGAGGATTACGTATACGACTAGGATATCTACCTTCCTCAACATTTATGGGATCATAATTTGTGTTGGCATCTCTGTCATTTGTGGGCTCATCGGCTTCCTCAACATTTATGGGATCATCGGTTGTGTCGACATCTCGACATTCGTGGGCTCATCAATTTGAAACATCATCTTCATTAACTCGACATCATCTTCATCATTTCGACATTTGTTGACTCATCGGCATGAACCGTAGGAGGTTCGATTACGCCACCCGAGGAGCCTTGTTTCTTCGTCTCGTACACCCGAATCGGTGGGAAAGCAACCTTGGGTTGAGGAGGTTGAGGAATAGCAACATTAGGTATCGAACTAGGAAGATCAAACCAAGGCCGATCTTCACGGTATGTTATATGCTCCCCCGAAGAGAAGTTGAATACTCGAGAAGTAGGCTTGATCTTCACAAAAGGTTACGTCCATGGATACATAGATTTTTCCGTGTGGAGGGTGACAACACTTGTAGCCTTTCTGTGTGGCTGAATAACCCAACAAGACACATTTGAGGGCTCTTGGATCCAATTTACTCCTATCTTGTTTATGGACATGCATATAGCAAACACACCCAAAAACTTTTATAGTAGCAAAATTATGTGGTTGTCGTGAAGTGCTTGAAGAAAGGACATCACATGGTGTTTGAAAATTCAGAACCCGAGAAGGCATTTTGTTAATCAGTGTCTTTTGTTATGACAAACATCACCCCAAAATCTTTTTGGCACATTCATTTGGAACAACAAGCACCTAGTGACTTCTAATAGGTGGATTTTTCCGCTCAGCAACTCCATTTTGTTGTGGGGTATCAGTACACGAAGTTTGGTGGACAATGCCATGTTCCAAGAAGTAAGAGGAGAGACCTTGATTTAGATACTCACCACCTCTATCAGATCTTAACACTGAATTTTTTTCATCAAACTGGGTTAGAACAAACTTATGAAAGCTTTTGAAGACGGTATGAACATCGCTCTTATCTTTCAATAAGTGAACCCAAGAGACCCGAGAATAATCATCAATGAAGGTAACGAACCAACGAAAACCAGAATTAGTAGTGACACGTGAAGGACCCCAAACATCACTATGTACGATAGCAAAGGGAGACGAACTTCTATTCATGCTTAACGGATAAGGAACACGATGATGTTTAGCTAACTCACAAACTTCACAATGAAATTTGGATATATCAAGTTCTGAAAACGACTTAGGGAATAACCTTTTTAAATACCCGAAGGAAGGATGCCCTAGTCGTTTATGCCATAGCCAAACTTGTTCTTCAAGACCCGACACACTTGTTGAATTATAGGCTCTTAAACTGTCATCTTTTTTCGTCTCCTGTGATTCCAGGTAGTATAGACCCCCTCTCTCTTTGCCTAAGCCAAGTGTTTCTCCAGTGAGAATATGCTGAAAAACACAATGAGTCTCATAAAAGGTTACCTTGCATTTCAAAGCTTTGGTTATCGATCGATTGAGAGAAGGTTGGAAGAAAGATTGGAACATGTAACGCCGTAGAAAGAGACATGGAACTAGTTATCGGAACACGTCCTTCACTAGAGACACTAATTGGAGATCCATCATTTGTTTGAATGCATGGTTTACTAGGATTAGGATTATAGGTGGAGAAGCGAGTTGGACTCGGTAGACATGTGATCGGTTGCTCCATCGTCAATGACCCAAGAACCCTTAGATTTATCACACTGGAGTTAACAAAGCACTACCAATGTTACCTGATTGAGTCACTGAAGTAGACCCACTCCAATTTTCCATGGATGATTGCATTCTAGCATAGTCCTTTATAAACTGTTCCAGCTGAACTTGAGATGGGTGAGAGGAAACACTAGGTAGTGATGATGATGAAGGTTGAAACTCCTCTTCACCAGTTGTGTGATACGATCTCGAACTACCATTGTAAACTTCTCTTCTTCCCCCAAACGGATTACCCACTCTTCTATTACCATTATCGTTACAACAATCACAAGCGGATGAAGTAACACTGTTCGAAACAGAACTTCCTTGAGGTACCGGGAGATATAAGAGCTACTATTTTCAGAAGTAGTTCTGATACACCTTTGACACTCAAACTATTGCTATGAGAAAAGTCTAGTTGAGCTGAACTCCTAGAATGAGATAAACTACTATTCTCAGAAGTACTAGCCATAGAACTACTTTTAACTCAACAAACAAAGACAAATTTCAGGAGAAACAACTTACAAACAACCACAAGTTCTTCAAGAACAGCAGTTTGCAGCCCTATTTGGAACAACTTCAGCTTCTTTAAAACAGCTTCAGGATCTAACTTCAAGATCTTTAATCACAGATCGAAACAACAGTAGATCAAGCTTAAGAAGGAATTTGGAAGGTTTTCTCTTCTCTGTCTCCTTTGCTCTGATACCATGTAGAAACAAAGAAGAGATAGATTGAATTGTTGTTCTTCATCTCCAAATTGGGAGGTATATATAATCAACATTACAAGAGTAGGTAAGAGTAGGTAAGAAAATGGAGTCCATGTTAGGTGAAGGTTGGTGGAGTAGGTGAAGGTTGGTGGAGTAGGTAAAGGTTGAATATGTAGAAACATATTCATGCCTCATCCCAACAATTATGACTCATTAATGACTCATTCCAACATTTTCTTTCTTCTTTCTTTTGGAGTTAAAAGGATGTTTTGGATTTTGATTTTTTTTTTTTAGGTTTTTTGGTATTTATGGGTTTCGTGTTGGATCATATTTTTGAAATTTCATTTTGTAGAAATGGATTTGATGAATTTGTAGTACTGGGTTTTTGTTATTATTTTTGAAAATTTGATTTTTGATTGCTGGGATTTTCCTTCTTATTTGAGCCTTTTTTTTTCCCCGTTTTTTTTTGTTCTAATCATCTTCAAGTGAGGTAGTACAGTTTTCATGTTTTTCAGTTAAGTTTTTGGAGATGGAATAGTCTCTTGGACATGCATGTTTTTCTTATTAGCCATACATCCAAAGTCAGAAGTTAGAGGTTGTGAAAGGCATGGTTCTTAGATCAGATTATGCCGCTGAGATATTTACTGGCGCACTACTTAATAGTTAGTGCGTCTGTTGCAACATACAAATAGAAGATGAACAAACACGTCGGCAAATTGAGTCGTTAGATTATTTATTTTTTCAATTTTTGGGCTGGATTTGGTATCGTTGTCAGCTCTGTCTTTTATGTCCCTTCTTCGTTGGTTAAGTAAGGACTTCTATGATGCATTATTAAAATATTCCACTGGTTTTGTAGGTGGAGCATAACGAAAGGAATTCCGTTCCATGGTGCATAATGAAAGTATAGGAGAGAAGAAGTTTTTGTGACTGCAGAGTGGTAAAAGTGTCTCAAAATCATGTAACGGTTACGGCGAAAAGGTGATGCATGCATATTTTTCTTATTTTCCATACATACTAAGTGAGCACTTAAAGCTTGTCAAAGGTATATTGGATTAGAAATGCAGCTGAAATGCTCATCGCCACACTAAATAATAGTAAGTATAGTTTTTTCCGTTCTGATATCCACTTGTTGATATTGTAGATTCCAATAAATCCATATGGCAAAGCCAAGAAGATGGCAGATGATATCATACTAGACTTCTAAAATAACTCAGACAGGAGTGTGATGATATTAAGTTTGGGTTATTTCTGATCAATTTGGCTATACGCTATGCAAACAGATTTTTTTCTTCAAAATTGTATCAAGAGTGGTGTATACTAATCTCTCACCATCCATGGCAACATTTCAGATATTTCTGATCCCGTTGGGGGAAGCTCCCAGACCTGAACTAGGTCGGATTTCAGTGGCTTGCCTTGGGAATCATACCTGTCCTGAAGGGTTACCATACCCTCCCTTTATTTGTTGTATTTCCTCTTCCTTGCTCTCCAGATGTATTAGGCATTTACATGCCAATGCACTTTGCCATAATTATTCTTGTTGGTATACATGTAGGTCGAAGGAACGGTTCATAGCACAGCAGGTGGAACCTGCAAAAGAGACTACATTGATGTGAAGGCAGTGGCAAAGGTGCATCCAAGGTATGGTATATTCTTAGGCCAAATCTTAGGCAGAGACATATTGCTGTTCATTGTTCACTTGTCCTCGGGGTTTCACGTTTGGGCCACAAAGCAACTACCAAGTGGTATGTAAAGAGATTGGGAAGGAGGAGGTGGTGCCAAAGCAATTACCAAGTGTTATGTAAAAAGATTGGGAAGGAGGAGGTGGTGCCAGTGACGGTGAAGTTGTGGGACTTCCTTGTTGATGTAAACTGGAAGGAAAAGTCTATTCTAGGTGATGTGCAAACTCTATTGGATCGATTTCCTTGTTGGACAATAGATCACTAAATAGAAAGTTCAATGGTAAAGCTGATAATTTTGAAATGTGAAATTATTGAACGTCTTGTACATGGACACAATTTACTGTTGTATGACTTCTCCTAGTCTTTAATAAATTTTCAGTTTATTAGAAAGAAAAAAACCCTTGTTAAGGTGAGTTTCTATTTCATAGGGCATTCTGATTCATCAAAGTTTTAAGATTTTTGGTGGTCTGGATAATGCAAGCATATGTGCTTCTTTCAGGTAAATTTTACATTTTCTTTTAGAGTAAATATAAAACCTGGCTTGATTGGGGTATACCCAGATTAATTGGGGTATACTCAATTTCAAGGGGACATGGTGTGTTATTATTAAAAAGGGTGATTTTACTTTAATACCCTTGAACTAATTAAATCTTAAAAATAAACCCATTTCTTAATTTCATTAACCCTAAAATTAAAAAACTAACCAACTCTTAATCTTCTCTTCTTCTTCTTCTTCATCTTTCATTAACCAAAACCATACGTATAAAAATTTTCAACATTGATTTTCCAAAAGTTTATCGATTTTACGGGCGAAAAGAAGACTATAAATGATGTTTAAACTCAAACCCATCATTGTGTTGTGTGATTTGACTGTTATATTAGGTTAGAAATCGAAAATTGTGATTTCTGTGTTTTTAGCCGGCAAGGTCGTAACATGTATATCTTGCCGACTTTTCATAATGTGACCATGGCGTCGATCAGTAAATTTTTTTTAACAAATGGCGGGTATTTTTGAATACCTTGTAAAAAAAAACTTTAGGAATGGTACTTTTTAAATACCTTCTTTACAAAAATCTCTTAGGAAGGGTATTTTCTAAATACCTTGTAGGCCAATATTTTTTCAAAACGGTGGGGTTTTTTTTGTTGACCTTGCCGACTAATATTTTTCAATAGCCATCTCCTGTGTATCAGAAAAATAAAGTCGGCATGTTCTTCATTTAAATACCTTGCCGGCCAAAAAAAATGGTCTGCGTTTTCTTCATCCAAGGACCATGCCGGCTAAACCCGGTCGGCATCTTATTCAAACGTATTCCATGCCGGTGAATTATAGCCGGCACCTTATTCAACCGTCGACCTTGCCGACCTATCACACTTTTGAAAACCAATTTTTTTGATCGTAATCGAACTCATAAGACGGATTAAAGTTCTAACCTACTGAATTTTCATTTTCAAATTTTAATCTAAACTCAATTAATTAGCCTAATCAGTTTTTTTTGTGTTAATTAAACAAGGGCATTTTTGCCATTTTTAAAATATTTGGTTAAGGGGTGACCACTTTTACTTCAAAATGACCCTATTTTGTCTCATTTGGTATACCCCAATCTCGACAGGATATAAAAGGGTGTTTTGGATTTAGACATATACTAGATGACCGCTGCCTCGGTGGGACGGCCGACCGAAAAAATTGGCACAAAATTAAATTTTATACAATGACTATGCAATGAGTTTTCGAAAATTGTGAAACGGAGAGAGCACGTCGTTTTATTAGTTGCAACGGAAAATTAGTTAATGCCTAAACCAAAATATGGATGCATAATATGTTATGCATCCCTAATGGTGGTTTGCATAATGACTATACATATAATTTTCAAAAATTATGCCTAAAATGATAAAATATTTCCGAATTTTTCGTAAAAACTCTAAATTTGATATTGTTGTTTGTGCTCATTGCGAAGATTTTTTTATAAACTTTCCAACGATATAAAATTTGTAAAATTCTAAGGTACGGATTTTTAGATATGTTATGCTAAAGTTTGTTTTCCAATTATACCCTTATAAAGATAGGATAATAAGAAGGTATAGTAATTGGAATAAAATGGAGGGGTAGTTGCGTCATTTCAAATGGGACACCAAACAAAATTGAATCTTTTTGTTTCAATTTGGAAAAAAAAATTACGACTCAAATTGACATAAAGTCACCATATATTAGATGGCCGACCGAAAATCAACCATACATGTTTAGATAAGAGACCGAAAATCTGGCATAGAATGTCTGATACAAAGTACATGTCGCACAGAGCCTACTCATTACAGGTCTAGCAGCACGTAATTGTTTCCTAAAGGTTTACCAGAAAGCTGAGGTCAGACAATGCCTTATGGTCATCCTGTCTTCTCGCATTTCCCATCCCTTGAGAATGGGTCGATCCAACCTTCAGACAAAACAAAATATTAAAATTACAACTTTTCTATCATCGATTTCCCAGTGAACATCTTTACACCAGTAACATTTTGATGACCAGATGGAAATTAGGTCCCACAATGTGAAAGGTGGGGATTTGAGCAGTCAATTCCATAATTCTACCATCTTATTCTAGAAACAATAGAAGTCCCCACTATCAAGAAAATTGCACTTTTAAATGTAACATGTAATTTATCTTTACATAACAAGAACGGCATCACTTAGGCCTCTTCCTATGCATATGCCAAACTCATGTATTTGGCATATATGCACCCATTATGGGTGTGCCAAACTGCCAAACTCATATGTCAATATGTTATTTCTGGCATATTGGCATACACGACAGAGTTTCCAGCGAGCGATAGAGTCTTTATCGCTCGATGGTCATCACATCGCTCGATGGTCTTCCAGTCGCCAGCGACGTTCAAGCTATCGCTCTCTAGTTAGATCCTCGCTTATCAGATCTTCATCTAACGTCTACGATTCCAACTTCAAATTCATAATTTATAATTTTAAGAATTAATAATTTGATCTTTTAAAGATAGTTTTCATTAATTTAAAAAAGCAAAATTACATTTCACATTTCAACTAAAAGAAAACATTTTAACTACTCATTTCCTTGTTCATTTAAAAGAAGAAAAAAAACAAAATTAATTACTCATTTTAACTACTCCTTTCCTTGTCTGTTTCCTTGTTCATTTCCTCCCGGACCAAAGATCCAATTGCCTGCATTTTCTGGATCCATGTTCAACAAACTAGTTAAAGTGCCGGTTTGAGACTCACTTGGTGGTTGAGTCTCATCAGAATCACCATAACCTTGATAAGCAATGGGAGTACGGGAGTTACTGGGAACATTATACAAATCTTGGAATGGGTGTGGTTGATAGTGTTGCTGGAATGGTTGAAATGCTTATGAGGTTGAGGCAATTGGGGTATACAAATTTGTTTGCCTAACTACTTCGATGTTCACACCACCACCTGGAGTCAGTAAGTCAGGCTGCAAATGACTAAACATGCGTGTAGGAGTTGTATCCATGCCAATGTTTTCTTCAACACCATGTATTGCTTGACTTTCTAACACCATGTTTGGGGTTGAACTTTCTGGTACCTCCTCCATATGAAGACGTCTCAATCTTTCACTTCTTTCACCGATTTGCTGACTGCGACGACTTTGGTGACTGCGACTACTTTGTTGACTTCGACCACTTCTCTGACTTCCACTTGGACTCGTTCCTCTACCAGCTCTAACACCGGGACTCAATCCTCTACCAGCTCCAACACTAGGACTCATGTCAAACATCATGTTGTCCCTCAAACTTTGCATCTCTTCCAAGTGCATTTTATGAATTCCCTGAACAAGCGCATCATAATCGTTACATCGGTTCTGATACTCCAACTCTGTAGCATTGACCCCGAAGTATGGATAACTTTGAGTAAGTGCACTAGAAACAATTGGATAAGTAACAATCTCTCCAGATGTGGTGGATATAGTCTTTACTTCCCAAGAAAATGGAGGCATGTATGACGATGAACTTTGAGAAGGATATGCAAATACGTCACCCGTCTCTGGTGGAGGTTGGGAAGGAAGAAATTCATTGTCAAGTGGAAACCTACCTAAAGATGGGAAATCCATCCGACCCAAACTTTGCGGTTGCATGGAAATATTTGGCTTGAAAATAGTTTTAAACCAAGATAGGTACTCATTTCTGTCAATCGGCTCATGGATTAATTCATCAGCTTCTTGTCAACGATAACTTTCCCTTATCAATTTGAAGTACTCGTCTGCTGAAATATCTGAACGCAAATAAGGGTTGACAGCTATCACCGATCTCCCTTGCAACAGAAGAAGCTGTCTTTCACCATAATACCAAACACCGTTCTCAGAAATTGGGTTGTATAACACCATCCTTCTAAGGCTTAACTCTACCATTGTCTGACCTAGTTCTTCTTGGAACTCGGTCTTTGCTTCATATGGTTTGTGAGATAAGGTTATGGCTTGTTCTACTCAACTTTGAATCTTATGAACAATAGCAAACATGTTTACCATCTTCAATCATGCGGCTTCCCAATTCTCGAATCATACTTAGTATGATCGGAAAAACATTCGTATAATTCTTAAGACAAGGTTCCAAAACACGGAAATATGTATACCACCAATACTGAAAATAATAACATTCAGGAGGTTAATAACTTTTCCATATGAAAATGACAAATAAATACATAATGTGAAAAATATTAGTTCTTACCTCCAGAACTCCCCAAAAAGCATTAAAACTATCTCTTTCACACGAGGAGTTTTCACTTAGGGCAATGTAAATCTCTGATAAAATCGCAGTCCCCTAATCATATGTTGGTGCTTGCTCTAAATCTTCTAATGCTTCGAGAAACCCAATTAACACTACTGAGCTAGCATTTGGAAACAGACATTGGCCCAATGTCCACAATACAAACAGACGTTCTAGTTCCTCAAAATGTTCGGGGATCAAATATTGATTACCAGCTTACATGTTTTGACGCATTTTTACAGCATAACGCTGTAAAAAACTTTTCAAACCAGACACCTTCAACCCAAACGCCTTTATTTGTCTATATATAGGATTTCCTTCTAATTCATTTGAGTATAAAGGAAGTAATTCTTTCCATCTATCTTCTGATTGCCACTTTAGTCTATTAAATGGAAGTAAGTTCCCTTGGCATGGAATTCCGGTTAACATGTATAAATCTATCGGTGTAACTCCTATTAACAATAATTATTCATAATTAGAATTTGTTGATTTTTATGAAACAAAACACATAATCTAAAAATTAAATTTCTAGAAAAGACCTACTTACCGCATTCAAAGTCCTTGAAAAAGAACGTATTTGTAGTCTTCCACCATCGTTCTAATATAACTTGAACACCTTGAGTCCTGTGGTTTCTACGTTGTATTTGATATAGATGTCGCCAAGAATATCTTCTCACTCTCTCTTGAACATCAGGAGGAAGTAATTGATAAATTGTACGTAACTCACTCCATCCACCTCTTAGAGTTATCGTGTTACATCGCCCCTCATTTTCAGAAAGGTGTTTAGACAATACACCTTCACCGGCTACTAGTCTAACATTATTAAACTCATAATTTGTATCCACAAAAAAAATTGCTCAAGTGCCTGAGGTACTACTAGATACTTTCGCTTTTTTTTTCTTTTTCTTATCTCCATATCTGTTGAAGATAATCGTTTTAGAACAAAAGTTTAAAGAAACTCAGTGGTTTTTCAGAAGGTTTTCAGAAGAAGAATTGAGGAGAGTTTAGAAGAATAATTGAGAAGGTAGGAGTAGAGATGCGGTATTTATAGGCGTCAGAAACTTGAACGGTGGAGATATTGATTATATCGGTAGCGATATAGTGAATTTATCGCTGGCAATATTCACAATATCGTTCGCTAGGGATTCGATCGCTCAGTGGTTTCCCCATAGTGGCACAAATGGTTTGGCATGCCACCTGGCATGCCAAACACCATTTTTTTGGCATATGCATAGGAAGAGGCCTTACCAACCTGCAGACTACTTGTTAATATCTAAAATTCTGAAAAACTTGAAAGGAACTAATTAGACTTCCGAGGATTCTTAAAAACCTAAAATTCTTGTAACTTTTTATAAGCATTATAGATCCATTTGTACCCTGAAACAAATCTAAGTAAAAAATCCACAACACGAATTCTTCAAATCATGAGCCATTTGTGGCTAGGCGAAAGGTAACCAGGCAATATACATGTCATTAATTTTATACCATTTCTTTGTTTCTGCTAAAACAAACGATGACCAAAATGTAAAGTTTCAACCTCAAAAAAACAGTGAAGAACTGCTTACCTGTCTTACTACAAAAGGACCACTCTTGTCGGGATATACAAATGTAAATGATAGTTTTGCATCTCTTTGACCTAGTGAAAGAGATCAAACTTCGATAAGTAGACATACTGCAACAAATTTTAAAAAAGAAGATGAGAGTATGAAACTGTCACATACCAAATTAGTTAACTCCTTCTTGGGTTCCTTGCCTCTCACTGCAAAGTCTTCCTTAGTATGATGGCCTCCAACCTACGGAAAAAATGTTTCATATGTGAATAATGGTAACACATGCTAAGTTTACTTACAATTATTTTGAACATGAATAATTACAACCGCATAGCACAGCACACCACAAATTTGAACTTTCCATGAACTTTGCAGTTGAAAAATATGATGCTATGGTCATTGTCATCTCAAAACTAGTTACTAAATAATTTCCTAACAATCATGTATTCAGCTAAATGCAGTATCATTGACTCTGATTACGTAATCATTGTTCTATGACTTGAAAGAACCCTCGATTTCCAGTTTCAGAAAATTCTTCAAAGGGTTCCAAAAACCTCCATAAATGTTCATCAACTCACATTTTCATTCGAAATTATCCAATTTCAAACCTAACAACTCAATTAAAAAACTTAACTCATCAAACTCTATAAGAATTCGGAGCAAAATTGACAAATTCAGTATCCACTTCTCTTATGAATTGCAACTCCAGAATCATCACAAGACCACAATTTTAGCTACATCACCACTAGACCTGGAATTTAAGTCTACCACCACCAACACACATCACTCATTCATAATCCAGTTCATACTCATCCTCCTACTGAGTGTAGTATTATCAATTCTAATCCTCAATATTTTCATCTTCACCAACCATTTCACTTACACATATAACAACAACAAAATCCACTCATACCCATCTCATAACAACGCTACATAGTCTCTTCATCATTTGTAAAATAATCTCAGAATTCTAGGTCTCCATTTACAATCACCACCAATCACAGCTCATCCCTAGCTATCTATCAAACTCTTTCTGCCGGATCAATCACAGTCACAACCAGCACAACGAATCAACACCAATCCTATAACTTCATCTTCATTCGTATTCCAATTCCAACTGATCTCCAACTCTTCCAGCAGCCCCACCAGAAACTAACATAACCAGCACCACTACCATTTCAGTTAAGACCACCACCATCTTCTCATGAATCGAAGCCATGCTTCATCAATTATTCAACTACTTCCTAATTCTCGGAGTTTCTCTGTTAGCATAAATCACCACCAACTGCACATCTTTCTTCAGAGTCTGAAACAAACCCTAATTCATATTTTGATTCTCAATTCATCCCGAATGTATCAATTCGGAAAAGATGTATAATCTCAAGAACCCTAATTAGTATAAACCCTAATTTCAGATTTTAATCTGCTTAAGAAACTAAAATTAAGTCCTATTGAACCATCTCCACCTCAATTAAGATTATACCCATCTAAAATCAATCAATTTTCATACAAATTTCATACCGAGACATCATTTAATTAAAAACCTAATTTTACTTACTATTTTTAGAGCTCAATCATCTTCAGTAACAACTTCATCAACAATTCGTATCTTCTGGTCCTCGCCGATTCAATTTTTGATCACCAATTTTCTGCTCCATCGGTTGCTACAAGAAGACGAAGAATTTGCAGAGAGAAAAAGAAGAAGAAGAAGGAAGAAGAAGGAAGAGAAAATCGATTTTGGTAACTGATTTCTGTTGATGATGATGGAAGTGTATAGAGACCTCGGAAGAAGATGTTGAGAAATCTTCTCAGAAGAAGAAGATGCAGAGAAGAAATCGAGAGAAGGAGGATGAAGAAGAAGTGGCGTTGGGATAACGAAGTGTCGTAAATGATTGTAAATAAAAAAAAAACTGTTTTGGCGGTGTTGCTGGTCCTGGGATTCGACCCCGGGATCTGTAACTCAATTTTGTTTTAAAAAATTACACATACGTCCTTTTTGGTTACACCAAATCCAATCTTTTTTGTCCAGTTGGAAAAAAAAAATGTCACGCTTCACATTGACAAAAGTCACCATATATAGAGTCCTCCCTCGCTTCGCTCGGTCGGCCTAAAAATGAACAAAATTTATTACACAAGAAGTGATTGCAAGTTATGGATGGAAACAGTGACCGGAGTAATAGGGAACCTCAACCATATATTTTTTTCTCTTTCATTCAATTTTGCTCTGCAAATCGGTCTCCGCTCAGCCCCTCCTTCTTCTTCCTATTTCTTCCTGGTTTCATGTTTGCAGAATTGCCTCAGTTGTTCATCACTCAACTTGCATTCCTCATTGTCAACTCTCTAATCTACAGTTTTTTGTGCTATCTAATCAAGCTCACAATCAAAGAAAAACAACAAGATCATTCCAATTTTATCAAAACCAAGCGTCAATTTGACTCAAGCATCACTGAAAGAAAAAACCAAAGTTCAACAACAATATTAACCATAGATTTCAAAGTACAGATTTCTGCAGACATCATAACACCTGTTTCAACATCTTTACACACCAAAAGAACCAGTACCAAACATCACTTACATCACCTGCTATTCAATTATATAGAAACCTTTGAAATTGCAAAACAAAAACTATCAAACACATACTCCTATAACACTACTACTTACAACCATCATCCAAACCTTCTGCAAGAACAAGAGTTTAGTCACCATAATACGTTTTTCATCCAAACAAAAGGAAAAACAAAGAGAAAGAAATATTCCATCACCATCAATAGCAGTTTCAAGAAGTGGGGTAGACAAGGAAATCACCAGAAGAGCCTTTGCACAAAAAATTTGTTAACCATTTTCACACTGTTTAAGCCTCCAAAAAATTTGGCTCCTCCTGGTAACTTTGTGGTGTTAACCACACGTCTTGTAACCCCCCATCTCTTTACTGCTCACTATCTTCACTGCCTGACGGCGCTGGAGATGTCCCACTGGAGTCCGATTCCTCATCTGAAAAAGGAACCCTGACACTCACACTCAATGGAAACTGTTCTCCTTCATTCATGGTTCGAGAATACTTCTTGGGGCTGGCAATTTCCTGCTCAAATCTAGTCCTTAGATGATCTTCATCATACACAAGATACTCAACAACCCTCTCCTGACTTCTATCTCAATAATCAGAATCCAGGTCATTGTTCTCCATCCTTCCTTCAGCCTCTTCATCAACATCAAATCCACCAGTTGAATCAGTATCTTCATCAGTCTCGCTTCCATATCGAGGCCCCTTGGCTTTTCGTCCAGCCTCTTCCTCCTGTTTTGCTTCCCACTCACTATCGTTTCTCTCCCGTCTCTTCAAGTATTGAGGCACCCACTCAACATACATTCTCTCCTTTTGTTGTGCATCTCTTTGCTTTCGATCGTCCTCTTCTTTCTGTTGCTGTTGAACTACTTCATGACGCTGCAACTCTGCCTGATCATCAACCCTTAATTGCTGAAACTCTTCAGTGCTTAAATTACTTGAAAGTGCTTTTATCTGATCATAGAGACTGGACCTTGGTGGACCTAAGGGAACTACATTTCTGGAGTTTTCCATCGCTCAATTTTTTCCTTAACCTTTCCTCTTCCAGTAAAACTAAAAATATTTTTCTTAATCACGATCAAAACCCACCTTTTAAAGGAATAACACATACCATTAACTACCATTTATGGCGTTTGGTTAACCGTCATATCGCTTCGTTCTCTTCACCCATGCAAAACCATGCGTATCCTCTTCTCCCTAATGACCATCATTACCCTATCGAACCCTATCGTCAACACCTAATCCTATTTACTACTTCAATACCTAACAGAACCACATTTAAGGGTTGCCTTGGTAAGTCCTTTAATTTTGAGATTCTCTTTTGGGGTCTAATTAAAATAATATTATTTTTAATACAGGCTAGTTGGAGGCAGCACCAGGTGGGAGGAAGCAGTGCGGCTTGGAGAACCCTAGGCAAAAGTTTTGATAATATCACCAACGGAAATCATATTCATTTACACCCCCCTAAATTCAAACCTTCCCCCCAAATTTCTATCATTATAACCGTTGTCTTTTTCCCCCACCCAAATACAGCCAAAACTGATAAATGCCATGGATATTCCCTTTATATTTTGCAAATCCACATTTCTTTATATCAAAAAGAATATCGACCCATTATTGGATTTGTCCACAAGTGGTCTCATATCTCCATCTCTCACATAAATCACTTGGCTCTGAACCAACCTGTTTCCCCCAGATATGAGAAAGACATGCCTTGTTCCAGCAGTCTTTCCCAGAACAACATTTGTAATCATGCTACAACTACATTACATCAATCTTCTCCTGAATTTCCCCCAAATCATAGTCAATAAGAGTTGCATTCCCTTTTAAAGGTTAGTAACCGTAACCAAACAAAAACGTCTTATGTCATCTATCAACACTCTATATGGGGTCAATATCAGTTCAGTAAGTACCATGGTATCATCTCACTGAAACTGTATTTTATCCTGACTATCAAAAAAAAAAAATTCTATCATCCCTCCTTTATGATGAATACATCCCAAACCCCTAAGAAAAATCAAGCTTTTAACCAAGATATCCAAAACCTTTCTTTACAAATGTGTGAGAAACTTACCTTACCATCTTCCCTTGCTAATCCTGTCTTCATAGATAAAAAAGTCATTCTTGCTGAAGATGATTCTAACTGGAAATGGTGTATTGTGGGATATATCTATTATGAAACATTGATTCCTACTGCTTCTATCAGATACTACATCTGTAGCAACTGGCCTCTTGCTCAACACCCTACCGTATCTGCTTGGAATGGCCAAAGGAACAAAGTTCTTATTCGTTTTCTATCTGAAGAAGATTTCAATAGAATAAGATCTCAAAAACCTTGGTTTATTTGCGGTTATCTGGCTGTGTTAAAAGTGGTTCCTTCTGAAGGCTGGCCAATCAATAATCAACTCTCTTTTGATGAAGAAATTATGTGGTTCATCTTATGCAACATTACAAACGAATGCACTAAGTTTAATGATCTCAAGAAACTCACCATGGAGATGGGAGAATTAGTGGAAGCCCAAAATCCCTTTGGAAAACACCCTCTCATGAAGAATATGAAGGTATGTATCAAGATTTATGTCCAAAAAGCTCTTCCAACTGGCATCCCCCTATTCACAAGTGGAAGAAGAGACCCCTTCTTAATTGAATGTAGACACATCAGAGATCCAAGGTATTTCTGCACCTCTTGCCGTGTACTTGATCATAAGGACCAAAACTGCCCAGCTTGGAAGCAGAAACAAAAGAAAATCACAAAACTCAAGGCTTCTTACAGTAACTATACTCTACCACCAGTTTCCAAATTAATGTTGTCACCAATAACTACTCAAGTGGAATCCACTCCTATTGCTGAAGCTGATACTTCTTCTGTATCTTCGGTTATCATCCCGGATACTCAGATTTTACCTCCAGACTCTAAAGTAAATGCTAAGGGTAAAGCTGAGGATGTGGATCAACAAATGCGTAATTCCATCCAAAAAGGTTTCTCTAATGTGTTCCAAATGGGCCCATTCATTAACAGATCATCAGCTCTGAAAATCTTTGATGTTGGACCAGTTCAACAACATACAACCTCGGTAGAAAATGGCTTACCATTGGTTTTGAAAAAACTACTACTCAAAATATCTCTATAGCTGCTTCTATTACTGGTGTTGATTTGAACCAAAACGACCCGATTCGAACTACCAACTCGTCAAGGCGTTTTAAAACGACAGCTTTCCCAAATCCCAGCTCAATTATCACTAGAGGAGCTGCTAATAATTCTGATCAAGAAGCTTTAGCTAACCTCAAAAGGAAGATCAATCCCAGAGCCGAATTACGTAAATGTACCCGAGCTAATTCCATCCCCATTAACCTTGTAGCAACATCTGAAGAAAATCCTCATTCTGAGCCCAATTATTCTCAAATTTTCCCCTCAATCACCAATTTGGGAGATCTACCAGACATAGATATCTCCAACTGTTCTTTCAATACCCAACCCCTCTTCAATTCCTTTGGTAATTACAATGTTCATGCTTCTGGTTCTCCAAGCAACACTGATGTCTGCAATAATTCTCACCTCAATGCTGCTACTTCTAGTCTGGATTTATCCTAAATGGCTTCTCAAAGCGGTGGAAATATTAATGCTTCCCTCAATGGCATATCTGATCAAACCACTCTGGTAAAACTTCCTCAATATTCTCCCATATCTGTGTGTGAACCTACCACCATGAATTCTTTCCCTGTTAACAATATGAATTGTATTTCCTAGAACCTTAGGGGGTTTGGAAAAAAAAAATTCCAACAAGGAGCTTAGTCTATTGTGCAAAAATATCAATCCTGATATTATTTTCTTATCTGAAACGAAAATGAATAAAGATATGGCAGCTAGAAAACTTATAAATATGGGGTATCCTTGCACTTTCAATGTGCCCAGTATTGGTAGAAGTGGAGGTCTTGATCTTGCTTGTAAAAAAGAAATCCACCTAAATGTCATATCATCTAGTCAAAGGGGCATTTATGTTACATTTACTGACATCATCCATTCTAAAACTTGTCATATTCATTTTATGTATGGTGAACCTAATAGTAGTCTGAGGCAAACTTTTTGGGAATAACAATGCAACCTAGTTATATCTCCACTGGATGAACCTGTGTTTGTCATTGGAGATTTTAATGCTTTGTTAAGCAATGAAGACATTAACGGTGGCTTAGAAGTTGATGACCTTGACTTTGAAAATCTTTGACAATTTTGTTCTGTTTTTAAATTGCATGACCCTGGATTTTCTGGTCCAAGGTTTACTTGGTCTAACATGCAGCAAGGGCCTGATTTAATCATTGAAATGCTAGATAGATGTCTTATAAACCTAACTGCTGAAGATCTCTGTCCTAAACTATGTTTCAATAACCTCCCTAAGTATTCTTCTGATCATTGTCCCATGCATATTGGTTTCAACTATGAGGATGTCTGTATTCCTAGACCTTTTCATTTCATGGCTATGTGGATAGAGGATCCTACCTGTAGAGATATAATAGCCAACTCTTGGTCTGTTAATGTGGTAGGATCTCCTGCCTATAAGCTTAAAACTAAATTTTTAAGCACTAAAAAAGGCCTAAGAGAGTGGAATAAGTCCTCCTTTGGAAATATTCAAACTAATATCTCCAATGTTAGTAAGGAGTTAGTTGATCTTCAGATCAATAACCCTACTGATACAACTAATACTTCCAGATTCAAAGCCAGATTGGAATATCTATACAACCTGGAGGAGTTATATTGGAAGGACAAATGTAGATAAGTCTGGCTCTTGGAAGGTGACAGAAATTCACCATATTTTCATAGAGTAACTCTCTTTGGAAGAAAAAGAAATGCCATTAGTTGGATGAAGAACTCCAAAGATGATATCCTAGCTGATTACCTTATTAAGTTTTTTGAAGAAGATAATGCTTCCCTAAATCTTCCTCTCACCCGAGAGGAGATTAATTAAGAATGATGTTTTCCAAATCGGGGGGGGGAAAGACTCCAGGACCAAATGGTTTTACTGGTCTGTTCTACCAAAAGCATTGGGACATTGTGGGAGATGTTGTTGTTGATATGACTCAGACTTTCTTTAGAACTGGTAACATTTCTAAAGTGTTTAATCATACCAACATTGCTCTCATACCTAAGGTCCCTTTAGCTGAGTTGGTTACCCAGTATAGACCAATTGGTCTTTGCAATTTTATCTATAAAATCTTGTCTAAAACATTGCCTAACAGACCTAAGCCTTTCATGGACAAAGTCATTTCTCAAAACCAAAGTGCTTTTGTACCAAAAAGAAGCATCTCTGATAATATATTACTAGCTAATGAGGCTATTTATGTTGTTAACCATTGTGATAAGGTTGAAGGCAGTGCTTCCATCAAACTTGACATGTCTAAGGCCTATACACTAGTACAAAAATGACCTTTAGCCACAGTAATTTACCGCGTCCAAATGTGTATGGACACGGTATTTCATTTCTGAAAAACCGTGACCAAAGCCAGCGAGGCCAAAGATACACCATTTGGTCACGGTTAATTTCGAGGCTAAATTGTTTAATCCACCGTGACCACAGCTTCATTAGTCACGAAATTTTCTTACAAACCGTGACAAATTGGTTCATTGGTCTCGGGATGCTGAAATACACCGTGACCAAATTTGTATATTGGTTCCCATAGATTCACCTGTGTTTAAACCATACACATAGATACCATAATTGGATGGGCACAGTCCTGAGCTGCAAAAGTCTTTATGCCTTGGGGGAAAAAAATAGGCGAAGCAACAATAACAATCTGAATAAAATTACTTAACATTGCATTGAATCTGATAATATGGTGAAAACATCACCACAGTTTACATGTATCTTGACATAATACAATCAATGTAATAAAACATGTTTATCATAAACCAGTAGGAAGGGAAGACTCCAACACATTTCAGAAGGAGAAATGCAATTCCGTTGCATGCCTACTCCATGTCCTGGTTACTGAAGATACCGGTTCACACTTATGTGGTGAGAGATCCTCCAAAATCAGAAGCTAATTAAGATGTGTAGGTCAAGTTACATTACAAGAATTTATACTCGGTAAGCGCATAATAATTCGTCGAAATTTCTGAATCTTGGCTGAAGCTAATCACAAAAAATTAAGCACGCATTGAAGATGCCATTCAGTGATACCGACAGGAAACATGTACGTAAGGTTTCTCTTATTCCCACTATACAAAAACAAGAAACAAATTAACGGCAGCACTAATGTTTACTTGCAAACCTCAGGGTAAAGAAAAACCAACAAAAATGAATTATGGAGGTTTTCCCTTGATATGTGCCAGGATTACCAAAAAAAGGAACATAAGATAAACATATATGTTTCTTTCGAAGGATTAGGCTGGCTCTTATGATAATCCAAGATTCAAGATTATTCTTGGATCCACGTCAGTGAATAAGCCACCCCGGGCGTAATGGTGATCCAAGATTTTACGTCCATACGCGGTTTGAAACAGAGCGGCACGCAGTTTCAAACAACAGATCATTTCTCAAAACCAAAGTGCTTTTGTACCAAAAAGAAGCATCTCTGATAACATGTTACTAGATAATGAGGCTATTTATGTTGTTAACCATTGTGATAAGGTTGAAGGCAGTGCTTCCATCAAACTTGACATGTCTAAGGCCTATACACTAGTACAAAAATGACCTTTAGCCACGGTAATTTACCGCGTCCAAATGTGTATGGACACGATATTTCATTTCTGAAAAACCGTGACCAAAACAAGCGAGGCCAAAGATACACCATTTGGTCACGGTTAATTTCGAGGATAAATTGTTTAATCCACCGTGACCACAACTTCATTAGTCGCGGAATTTTCTTACAAACCGTGACAAATTGGTCTCGGGATGCTGAAATACACCGTGACCAAATTTGTATATTAGTTCCCATAGATTCACCTGTGTCCAAACCATACACATAGATACCATAATTGGATGGGCACAGTCCTGAGCTGCAAAAGTTTGTATGCCTTGGGGGAAAAAAATAGGCGAAGCAACAATAACAATCTGAATAAAATTACTTAACATTACATTGAATCTGATAATATGGTGAAAACATCACCACAGTTTACATGTATCTTGACATAATACAATCAATGTAATAAAACATGTTTATCATAAACCTGTAGGAAGGGAAGACTCCAACACGTTTCAGAAGGAGAACTGCAATTCCGTTGCATGCCTACTCCATGTCCTGGTTACTGAAGATACCGGTTCACACTTATGTGGCGAGAGCTCCTCCAAAATCAGAAGCTAATTAAGATGTGTAGGTCAAGTTATATTACAAGAATTTATACTCGGTAAGCGCATAATAATTCGTCGAAATTTCTGAATCTTGGCTGAAGCTAATCACAAAAAATTATGCAAGCATTGAAGATGCCATTCAGTGATACCGACAGGAAACATGTACGTAAGTTTTCTCTTATTCCCATTATACAAAAACAAGAAACAAATTAACGGAAGCACTAATGTTTACTTGCAAACCTCAGGGTAAATAGAAACCAACAAAAACGAATTATGGAGGTTTTCCCTTGATATGTGCCTGGATTACCAAAAAAAGGAACATAAGATAAACATATATGTTTCTTTCGAAGGATTAGGCTGGCTCTTATGATAATCCAAGATTCAAGATTATTCTTGGATCCACGTCAGTGAATAAGCCACCCCGGGCGTAATGGTGATCCAAGATTTTACGTCCATACGCGGTTTGAAACAGCACGGCACGCAGTTTCAAACAACGGATCATTTCTCAAAACCAAAGTGCTTTTGTACCAAAAAGAAGCATCTCTGATAATATGTTACTACCTAATGAGGCTATTTATGTTGTTAACCATTGTGATAAGGTTGAAGGCAGTGCTTCCATCAAACTTGACATGTCTAAGGCCTATACACTAGTACAAAAATCACCTTTAGCCACGGTAATTTACCGCGTCCAAATGTGTATGGACACGGTATTTCATTTCTGAAAAACCGTGACCAAAGCCAGCGAGGCCAAAGATACACCATTTGGTCAAGGTTAATTTCGAGGCTGAATTGTTTAATCCACCGTGACCACAACTTCATCAGTCACGGATTTTTCTTACAAACCGTGAAAAATTGGTTCATTGGTCTCGGGATGCTGAAATACACCGTGACCAAATTTGTATATTGGTTCCCATAGATTCACCTGTGTCCAAACCATACACATAGATACCATAATTGGATGGCCACAATCCTGAGCTGCAAAAGTCTTTATGCCTTGGGGAAAAAAATAGGCGAAGCAACAATAACAATCTGAATAAAATTACTTAACATTGCATTGAATCTGATAATATGGTAAAAACATCACCACAGTTTACATGTATCTTGACATAATACGACCAATGTATTAAAACATGTTTATCATAAACCAGTAGGAATGGAAGACTCCAACACGTTTCAGAAGGAGAACTGCAATTCCGTTGCATGCCTACTCCATGTCCTAGTTACTGAAGATACCGGTTCACACTTATGTGGCGAGAGCTCCTCCAAAATCAGAAGCTAATTAAGATGTGTAGGTCAAGTTACATTACAATAATTTATACTCGGTAAGCGCATAATAATTCGTCGAAATTTCTGAATCTTGGCTGAAGCTAATCACAAAATATTAAGCACGCATTGAAGATGCCATTCAGTGATACCGACAGGAAACATGTACGTAAGTTTTCTCTTATTCCCACTATATAAAAACAAGAAACAAATTAACGGCAGCACTAATGTTTACTTGCAAACCTCAGGGTAAACAGAAACCAACAAAAACGAATTATGGAGGTTTTCCCTTGATATGTGCCTGGATTACCAAAAAAAGGAACATAAGATAAACATATATGTTTCTTTCGAAGGATTAGGCTGGCTCTTATGATAATCCAAGATTCAAGGTTATTCTTGGATCCACGTCAGTGAATAAGCCACCCCGGGCGTAATGGTGATCCGAGATTTTACATCCATACGTGGTTTGAAACAGCGCGGCACGCAGTTTCAAACAACGGATCATTTCTCAAAACCAAAGTGCTTTTGTACCAAAAAGAAGCATCTTTGATGATATGTTACTAGCTAATGAGGCTATTTATGTTGTTAACCATTGTGATAAGGTTGAAGGCAGTGCTTCCATCAAACTTGACATGTCTAAGGCCTATACACTAGTACAAAAATGACCTTTAGCCACGGTAATTTACCGCTTCCAAATGTGTAAGGACACTGTATTTCATTTCTGAAAAACTGTGACCAAAGCCAGCGAGGCCAAAGATACACCATTTGGTCAAGGTTAATTTCGAGGCTAAATTGTTTAATCCACCGTGACCACAACTTCATCAGTCACAAAATTTTCTTACAAACCGTGACAAATTGGTTCATTGGTCTTGGGATGCTGAAATACACCGTGACCAAATTTGTATATTGGTTCCCATAGATTCACCTGTGTCCAAACCATACACATAGATACCATAATTGGATTGGCACAATCCTGAGCTGCAAAAGTCTTTATGCCTTGGGGAAAAAAACTAGGCGAAGCAACAATAACAATCTGAATAAAATTACTTAACATTGCATTGAATCTGATAATATGGTGAAAACATTACCTCAGTTTACATGTATCTTGACATAATACAATCAATGTATTAAAACATGATTATCATAAACCAGTAGGAAGGGAAGACTCCAACACATTTCAAAAGGAGAACTGCAATTCCGTTGCATGCCTACTCAATGTCCTGGTTACTGAAGATTAGGTTCACACTTATGTGGCGAGAGCTCCTCCAAAATCAGAAGCTAATTAAGATGTGTAGGTCAAGTTACATTACAAGAATTTATACTCGGTAAGCGCATAATAATTCGTCGAAATTTCTGAATCTTGGCTAAAGCTAATCACAAAAAATTAAGCAAGCATTGAAGATGCCATTCAAAGTGATACCGACAGGAAACATGTACGTAAGTTTTCTCTTATTCCCACTATACAAAAACAAGAAACAAATTAACGGAAGCACTAATGTTTACTTGCAAACCTCAGGGTAAAGAGAAACCAACAAAAACGAATTATGGAGGTTTTCCCTTGATATGTGCCTGGATTACCAAAAAAAAGGAACATAAGGTAAACATATATGTTTCTTTCGAAGGATTAGGCTGGCTCTTATGATAATCCAAGATTCAAGATTATTCTTGGATCTACGTCAGTGAATAAGCCACCCCGGGCATAATGGTGATCCAAGATTTTGCGTCCATACGCGGTATGAAACAGCGCGGCACGCAGTTTCAAACAACAGATCATTTCTAAAAACCAAAGTGCTTTTGTACCAAAAAGAAGCATCTCTGATAATATCTTACTAGCTAATGAGGCTATTTATGTTGTTAACCATTGTGATAAGGTTGAAGGCAGTGCTTCCATCAAACTTGACATGTCTAAGGCCTATACACTAGTACAAAAATGACCTTTAGCCATGGTAATTTACCGCGTCCAAATGTGTATGGACACGATATTTCATTTCTGAAAAACCGTGACCAAAGCCAGCGAGGCCAAAGGTACACCATTTGGTCACGGTTAATTTCGAGGCTAAATTGTTTAATCCACCGTGACCACAGCTTCATTAGTCACGGAATTTTCTTGCAAACCATGACAAATTGGTTCATTGGTCTCGGGATGCTGAAATACATCGTGACCAAATTTGTATATTGGTTCCCATAGATTCACATGTGTCCAAACCATACACATAGATACCATAATTGGATGGGCACAGTCCTGAGCTGCAAAAGTCTTTATGCCTTGGGGAAAAAAAATAGGCGAAGCAACAATAACAATCTGAATAAAATTACTTAACATTGCATTGAATCTGATAATATGGTGAAAACATCACCTCAGTTTACATGTATCTTGACTTAATACAATCAATGTATTAAAACATGTTTATCATAAACTAGTAGGAAGGGAAGACTCCAACATGTTTCAGAAGGAGAACTGCAATTCCGTTGCATGCCTACTCCATGTCCTGGTTACTGAAGATACAAGTTCACACTTATGTGGCGAGAGCTCCTCCAAAATCAGAAGCTAATTAAGATGTGTAGGTCAAGTTACATTACAAGAATTTATACTCGGTAAGCGCATAATAATTCGTCGAAATTTCTGAATCTTGGCTGAAGCTAATCACAAAAAATTAAGCAAGCATTGAAGATGCCATTCAGTGATACCGAAAGGAAACATGTACGTAAGTTTTCTCTTATTCCCACTATACGAAAACAAGAAACAAATTAACGGCAGCACTAATGTTTACTTGCAAACCTCATGGTAAAGAGAAACCAACAAAAACGAATTATGGAGGTTTTCCCTTGATATGTGCCTGAATTACCAAAAAAAGGAACATAAGATAAACATATATGTTTCTTTCGAAGGATTAGGCTGGCTCTTATGATAATCCAAGATTCAAGATTATTCTGGGATCCACGTCAGTGAATAAGCCACCCCGGGCGTAATGGTGATCCAAGATTTTACGTCCATACGCGGTTTGAAACAGCGGGGCACGCAGTATCAAACAACGGATCATTTCTAAAAACCAAAGTGCTTTTGTACCAAAAAGAAGCATCTCTGATAATATCTTACTAGCTAATGAGGCTATTTATGTTGTTAACCATTGTGATAAGGTTGAAGGCAGTGCTTCCATTAAACTTGACATGTCTAAGGCCTATACACTAGTACAAAAATGACCTTTAGCCACGGTAATTTACTGCGTCCAAATGTGTATGGACACAATATTTCATTTCTGAAAAACCGTGACCAAAGCCAGCGAGGCCAAAGATACACCATTTGGTCACGGTTAATTTCGAGGCTAAATTGTTTAATCCACCGTGACCACAGCTTCATTAGTCACGGAAATTTCTTACAAACTGTGACAATTTGGTTCATTGGTCTCGGGATGCTGAAATACACCGTGACCAAATTTGTATATTGGTTCCCATAGATTCACCTGTGTCCAAACCATACACATAGATACCATAATTGGATGGCCACAATCCTGAGCTGCAAAAGTCTTTATGCCTTGGGGAAAAAAATAGGCGAAGCAACAATAACAATCTGAATAAAATTACTTAACATTGCATTGAATCTGATAATATGGTAAAAACATCACCACAGTTTACATGTATCTTGACATAATACGACCAATGTATTAAAACATGTTTATCATAAACCAGTAGGAATGGAAGACTCCAACACGTTTCAGAAGGAGAACTGCAATTCCGTTGCATGCCTACTCCATGTCCTAGTTACTGAAGATACCGGTTCACACTTATGTGGCGAGAGCTCCTCCAAAATCAGAAGCTAATTAAGATGTGTAGGTCAAGTTACATTACAATAATTTATACTCGGTAAGCGCATAATAATTCGTCGAAATTTCTGAATCTTGGCTGAAGCTAATCACAAAATATTAAGCACGCATTGAAGATGCCATTCAGTGATACCGACAGGAAACATGTACGTAAGTTTTCTCTTATTCCCACTATATAAAAACAAGAAACAAATTAACGGCAGCACTAATGTTTACTTGCAAACCTCAGGGTAAACAGAAACCAACAAAAACGAATTATGGAGGTTTTCCCTTGATATGTGCCTGGATTACCAAAAAAAGGAACATAAGATAAACATATATGTTTCTTTCGAAGGATTAGGCTGGCTCTTATGATAATCCAAGATTCAAGATTATTCTTGGATCCACGTCAGTGAATAAGCCACCCCGGGCGTAATGGTGATCCGAGATTTTACATCCATACGCGGTTTGAAACAGCGCGGCACGCAGTTTCAAACAACGGATCATTTCTCAAAACCAAAGTGCTTTTGTACCAAAAAGAAGCATCTTTGATGATATGTTACTAGCTAATGAGGCTATTTATGTTGTTAACCATTGTGATAAGGTTGAAGGCAGTGCTTCCATCAAACTTGACATGTCTAAGGCCTATACACTAGTACAAAAATGACCTTTAGCCACGGTAATTTACCGCGTCCAAATGTGTAAGGACACTGTATTTCATTTCTGAAAAACTGTGACCAAAGCCAGCGAGGCCAAAGATACACCATTTGGTCAAGGTTAATTTCGAGGCTAAATTGTTTAATCCACCGTGACCACAACTTCATCAGTCACAAAATTTTCTTACAAACCGTGACAAATTGGTTCATTGGTCTTGGGATGCTGAAATACACCGTGACCAAATTTGTATATTGGTTCCCATAGATTCACCTGTGTCCAAACCATACACATAGATACCATAATTGGATTGGCACAATCCTGAGCTGCAAAAGTCTTTATGCCTTGGGGAAAAAAACTAGGCGAAGCAACAATAACAATCTGAATAAAATTACTTAACATTGCATTGAATCTGATAATATGGTGAAAACATTACCTCAGTTTACATGTATCTTGACATAATACAATCAATGTATTAAAACATGATTATCATAAACCAGTAGGAAGGGAAGACTCCAACACATTTCAAAAGGAGAACTGCAATTCCGTTGCATGCCTACTCAATGTCCTGGTTACTGAAGATTCCGGTTCACACTTATGTGGCGAGAGCTCCTCCAAAATCAGAAGCTAATTAAGATGTGTAGGTCAAGTTACATTACAAGAATTTATACTCGGTAAGCGCATAATAATTCGTCGAAATTTCTGAATCTTGGCTAAAGCTAATCACAAAAAATTAAGCAAGCATTGAAGATGCCATTCAGTGATACCGACAGGAAACATGTACGTAAGTTTTCTCTTATTCCCACTATACAAAAACAAGAAACAAATTAACGGAAGCACTAATGTTTACTTGCAAACCTCAGGGTAAAGAGAAACCAACAAAAACGAATTATGGAGGTTTTCCCTTGATATGTGCCTGGATTACCAAAAAAAGGAACATAAGGTAAACATATATGTTTCTTTCGAAGGATTAGGCTGGCTCTTATGATAATCCAAGATTCAAGATTATTCTTGGATCTACGTCAGTGAATAAGCCACCCCGGGCATAATGGTGATCCAAGATTTTGCGTCCATACGCGGTATGAAACAGCGCGGCACGCAGTTTCAAACAACAGATCATTTCTAAAAACCAAAGTGCTTTTGTACCAAAAAGAAGCATCTCTGATAATATCTTACTAGCTAATGAGGCTATTTATGTTGTTAACCATTGTGATAAGGTTGAAGGCAGTGCTTCCATCAAACTTGACATGTCTAAGGCCTATACACTAGTACAAAAATGACCTTTAGCCATGGTAATTTACCGCGTCCAAATGTGTATGGACACGATATTTCATTTCTGAAAAACCGTGACCAAAGCCAGCGAGGCCAAAGGTACACCATTTGGTCACGGTTAATTTCGAGGCTAAATTGTTTAATCCACCGTGACCACAGCTTCATTAGTCACGGAATTTTCTTGCAAACCATGACAAATTGGTTCATTGGTCTCGGGATCTTTGAAATACATCGTGACCAAATTTGTATATTGGTTCCCATAGATTCACATGTGTCCAAACCATACACATAGATACCATAATTGGATGGGCACAGTCCTGAGCTGCAAAAGTCTTTATGCCTTGGGGAAAAAAAAATAGGCGAAGCAACAATAACAATCTGAATAAAATTACTTAACATTGCATTGAATCTGATAATATGGTGAAAACATCACCTCAGTTTACATGTATCTTGACTTAATACAATCAATGTATTAAAACATGTTTATCATAAACTAGTAGGAAGGGAAGACTCCAACATGTTTCAGAAGGAGAACTGCAATTCCGTTGCATGCCTACTCCATGTCCTGGTTACTGAAGATACAAGTTCACACTTATGTGGCGAGAGCTCCTCCAAAATCAGAAGCTAATTAAGATGTGTAGGTCAAGTTACATTACAAGAATTTATACTCGGTAAGCGCATAATAATTCGTCGAAATTTCTGAATCTTGGCTGAAGCTAATCACAAAAAATTAAGCAAGCATTGAAGATGCCATTCAGTGATACCGAAAGGAAACATGTACGTAAGTTTTCTCTTATTCCCACTATACGAAAACAAGAAACAAATTAACGGCAGCACTAATGTTTACTTGCAAACCTCATGGTAAAGAGAAACCAACAAAAACGAATTATGGAGGTTTTCCTTGATATGTGCCTGAATTACCAAAAAAAGGAACATAAGATAAACATATATGTTTCTTTCAAGGATTAGGCTGGCTCTTATGATAATCCAAGATTCAAGATTATTCTGGGATCCACGTCAGTGAATAAGCCACCCCGGGCGTAATGGTGATCCAAGATTTTACGTCCATACGCGGTTTGAAACAGCGGGGCACGCAGTATCAAACAACGGATCATTTCTAAAAACCAAAGTGCTTTTGTACCAAAAAGAAGCATCTCTGATAATATCTTACTAGCTAATGAGGCTATTTATGTTGTTAACCATTGTGATAAGGTTGAAGGCAGTGCTTCCATTAAACTTGACATGTCTAAGGCCTATACACTAGTACAAAAATGACCTTTAGCCACGGTAATTTACTGCGTCCAAATGTGTATGGACACAATATTTCATTTCTGAAAAACCGTGACCAAAGCCAGCGAGGCCAAAGATACACCATTTGGTCACGGTTAATTTCGAGGCTAAATTGTTTAATCCACCGTGACCACAGCTTCATTAGTCACGGAAATTTCTTACAAACTGTGACAATTTGGTTCATTGGTCTCGGGATGCTGAAATACACCGTGACCAAATTTGTATATTGGTTCCCATAGATTCACCTGTGTCCAAACCATACACATAGATACCATAATTGGATGGCCACAGTCCTGAGCTGCAAAAGTCTTTATGCCTTGGGGAAAAAAAATAGGCGAAGCAACAATAACAATCTGAATAAAATTACTTAACATTGCATTGAATCTGATAATATGATGAAAACATCACCACAGTTTACATGTATCTTGACATAATACAATCAATGTATTAAAACATGTTTATCATAAACCAGTAGGAAGGGAAGACTCCAACACGTTTCAGAAGGAGAACTGCAATTCCGTTGCATGCCTACTCCATGTCCTGGTTACTGAAGATACCGGTTCACACTTATGTGGCGAGAGCTCCTCAAAAATCAGAAGCTAATTAAGATGTGTAGGTCAAGTTACATTACAAGAATTTATACTCGGTAAGCGTATAATAAATCGTCGAAATTTCTGAATCTTGGCTGAAGCTAATCACAAAAAATTAAGCAAGCATTGAAGATTCCATTCAGTGATACCGACAGGAAACATGTACGTAAGTTTTCTCTTATTCACACTATACAAAACAAGAAGCAAATTAATGTCAGACTAATGTTTACTTGCAAACTTCAGGGTAAAGAGAAACCAACAAAAACGAATTATGGAGGTTTTCCTTGATATGTGCCTGGATTACCAAAAAAAGGAACATAAGATAAACATATATTTTTCTTTCGAAGGATTAGTCTGGCTCTTATGATAATCCAAGATTCAAGATTATTCTTGGATCCACGTCAGTGAATAAGCCACCCCGGGCGTAATGGTGATCCATGATTTTACGTCCATACGCGGTTTGAAACAGCGCGACACGCAGTTTCAAACAACGGATCATTTCTAAAAACCAAAGTGCTTTTGTACCAAAAAGAAGCATCTCTAATAATATCTTACTAGCTAATGAGGCTATTTATATTGTTAACCATTGTGATAAGGTTGAAGGCAGTGCTTCCATCAAACTTGACATGTCTAAGGCCTATACACTAGTACAAAAATGACCTTTAGCCACGGTAATTTACCGCGTCCAAATGTGTATGGACACGGTATTTCATTTCTGAAAAACCGTGACCAAAGCCAGCGAGGCCAAAGATACACCATTTGGTCACGGTTAATTTCGAGGCTAAATTGTTTAATCCACCGTGACCACAAGTTCATTAGTCACAGAATTTTCTTACAAACCTTGACAAATTGGTTCATTGGTCTCGGGATGCTGAAGTACACCGTGACCAAATTTGTATATTGGTTCCCATAGATTCACCTGTGTCCAAACCATACACATAGATACCATAATTGGATGGGCACAGTCCTGAGCTGCAAAAGTCTTTATGCCTTGGGGGAAAAAAAATAGGCGAAGCAACAATAACAATCTGAATAAAATTACTTAACATTGCATTAAATCTGATAATATGGTGAAAACATCACCACAGTTTACATGTATCTTGACATAATACAATCAATGTATTAAAACATGTTTATCATAAACCAGTAGGAAGGGAAGACTCCAACACGTTTCAGAAGGAGAACTGCAATTCTGTTGCATGTCTACTCCATGTCCTGATTACTGAAAATACCGGTTCACACTTATGTGGCGAGAGCTCTTCCAAAATCAGAAGCTAATTAAGATGTGTTGGTAAAGTTACATTACAAGAATTTATACTCGGTAAGCGCATAATAATTCGTCGAAATTTCTGAATCTTGGCTGAAGCTAATCACAAAAAATTAAGCAAGCATTGAAGATGCCATTCAGTGATACCGACAGGAAACATCTACGTATGTTTTCTCTTATTCCCACTATACAAAAACAAGAAACAAATTAACGGCAGCACTAATGTTTACTTGCAAACCTCAGGGTAAAGAGAAACCAACGAAAACGAATTATGGAGGTTTTCCCTTGATATGTGCCTGGATTACCAAAAAAAGGAACATTAGATAAACATATATGTTTCTTTCGAAGTATTAGGATGGCTCTTATGATAATCCAAGATTCAAGATTATTCTTGGATCCACGTCAGTGAATAAGCCACCCCGGTCGTAATGGTGATCCAAGATTATACGTCCATACGCGGTTTGAAACAGCGCGGCACGCAGTTTCAAACAACGGATCATTTTTTAACCATTAGATCTCCAATAAGACTAGGAATCCAACAGTTTATTTGGTACTGTGTTTCTTGCTTTTTCCACGCGCAGTTTCAAACCGCGTTTTTTGCTTTTTCTACGCGCTGTTTCTAACTGCGTTCCTTGGGTTAATCCAACTTGGATCCAAGCTAGACGCAACACTCATTCTGGATCACGCTAACTGTTCACTAAACAACGACACTTCTACAGTGCATTAAGTGGGATCTTGGATCCCATAAGAGTAATCCTTAAATGACATTTAAAGTTGGATTAAGAGAATAATTTTTCTATTGCGATTTGCATTTTAGAATGCTAAAAAACTACAAGAAGAAAGGAGAATCCAAATGTAATATTAAGTTGTTGGCCTATTAAGTTTTTGGCCATGACAAGGATGAACAATAAAGAGCCGCATTTAGATAGAAAAGAATCATCAGATACATATGCACCAGCAGCACCAACAGACAAAGATATTTAAGTATGGTCTACCTTTTGGTTTCTATATTCATTTTCGTTAATTTAAATTAAAACACTGGTATGAGGTTTATGGGAAAACCTGTAAAACTCATGCTGATTAAAAGGCAACCAGTAAAAACCCTTCATCAAAAGGTTCCACTAA
This sequence comes from Papaver bracteatum, assembly GCA_023529315.1. Taxonomy (NCBI): domain Eukaryota; kingdom Viridiplantae; phylum Streptophyta; class Magnoliopsida; order Ranunculales; family Papaveraceae; genus Papaver; species Papaver bracteatum. The sequence continues at coordinate 722,329 of JAJJWX010005115.1, forward strand.
AGTGAACCTGGAAGCCAGGGAATGACCTAACGGGGAATGTTAAAGGATAGCTAGAGAACCAACAAATATATCATGAAGGATGGTAAATAAAGTATAAGATATTTCTAACAAGACAGTTCCATACCTGATCGCTGGATGCAAATCCTAGTGTTATTGAAACAATAGAATAACTACCAACTCGTATTTCATATCGGTAAATGGAAGCGGTCGGCAGTTTGGTTAAACTGCCTGCAATTATGGGTCCCTTATAGTCTGTGTTTTCAGGAGAAGAAGCCAGACTAATTAAATCAACGACAATACATAGGTATATAGATACTGAATCGAACGATCATCTAAATCTAGCCTGTAGGCTTACTTCGGAGACATGGAGATTTTTCTTGAAAATCTTTAATGTCAGTATCATGAGCCAATGCTGAGTTGCGTATTTCTTGTTTCAGGCCTCCCATAAACCATGACTCTCTTTAGTACCTTTAGGAAAAGGAACAAGCTATTGTCTGTGACGTCAAATGATAGATGAAAGGGCGTCAGTTCAAGTTTAAAATTCACATTTATATATGCTTTAGCTGAAATAGATATGGAACCAGTTCAAGTTTAAAATTCACATTTATATCTGCTTTACCTGCAATAGATATGGAACGCAAATTATAGTTGCAAAAAAATATTATGAAATGTAAGTAACCAATGATTCAATTTTGGCGTAACAGAACTGTAGACACCAGATAAACACGTCGAGATGTGTGTCATCTTTTTGCAACCTGTAGGAGTTACCTGCAACAATAAGAAATGAATGTGTGAAATATCATATTGGCGGGACAATTACCACCAAGTGCAACGAAAAACTGAAAACAAATCTAAAGTCCACTTGTGAAAGTGGATTCGTAGGGTTAACATAATGAAAGTGGATTCGTAGAGTTAACATAATAATACTGGTGTCTATCACCAACTGATATTACCAATAAAGAGCATTGAAGTAACGAATACAAATGAAACTATTTTTCCTCACCATAACCTCAATTTAATATTATAGAGGGAACCCATAGACCACTCTGAACCATCTAAATCAGAATATGACATGCACCCAATTAACACTGGATGGAACTAAAACAACATCATGTTCTCACCCTAAATAGTAAGATAACAGAATTCTAGACAACTATAATATGTGGTTGAAATCATATCGGAGAAGGCATCAAAATATCTATAGCTGAACCTTTGCATTGTGATAGCAAGGTAGGTCTCAAAACCCAAAACAAAAACAAAAAACATCTGAAGTACAACCTATGAACTACATTTCCAGATTTGGGTAACAAAATTTATCTAATTCAACATAAAGGGACACTTCAGAATCAACCATCATAAAGAGATCATATTATCGAAAGAATAGTAAATGAATAATCCTGTATTTTTAGCACTCAATAACATATATAAATAACGGGAATGAAGTAATAAATTGCAAAAATTAGGCTCTACAAGAATTTAATCAAAGACAAAAGATGACCCACAGTAAAAAAAAAGGTAATTCGAAGTTCAATTAAAGTATGAAAACAAATTATTTGACATTGAATGTAAACCTATATTCTGTTTCACTATCATCTTCAGATTGAAAGTAAAATTTAAAGACAGTACACCAAAGCAGTATGATAACCCAGTGCAGAATACTGAGCTATGCAGTGGTGAAGGTTAAGAGTTCTTGCAGTGCAGGTTAAGGCCTAACTCAACCTTCTGTCACACGTGTGTAGTGTTTTATTAGCTGCCGTGAGCTGCCTGTAACGGTATATAAAAAGACTGTCTTAATTGTCTTTGTCTGTAATGTAATTTCTCTGAGAAACAATCAATCTAAAATGATTGAATTAATCATCATCTTTACCATGTCATTATGGCATCAGAGAGGTTAGGGTTTTACAACCACCATTGATCCTGACGATTGAAGCTTTTCTTCCGCTGTCTCCTTGACTCTTCAAGCTTCTCTCTAAGCTTTTTTACTGGTGATTCTTTCTACTCAGAGAATTTCTTCTTTATTTCTTGGTCGATTACAATCTTTGGTTCATCAAATCTCTAATCTCATATTTGATTTTCGTTTTGTTGAAATTTGTTTTTCAACCTAATTTTCTTGATTACTTTTCTTAATATCATCTTTTCTTGAGTTTTCTGTGAGTTTTCTTCAATTCTTGAATCTTTGATCTGTTATTAAGAAACTCAAAGAAGACAACTATTACACATGGAAGAATTTAATGAATCTTGTGATTCAACGGTACAAGCTTCATCGATTTCTAAATGGTACTTCTACCTGTCCACCACAATATTCATCACCAAGAAATGAAGCAAATGGAATTGAGAATCAGGCATACACAGATTGGGTTGAAGAAGACTCTACCAGCGACGGAACCAGGAGTTCAAGTTGGGGTGGGCTAAATCAAATATATAGGCTAAAAATCAAATTTTAGGGTGGGCTAAAAAATTTCCCCAAAAAATTTGCCTTTGAAAAAATGAAAATTGGGTGATATTTAGAATTTGGGGGGGGGGGGGCTGTAGCCCGGGTAAGCCACCCCCAGTTCCGTCACTGGACTCTACCATCATCATGTGGATCAATTCTACAATCTCAAAATCAGTAATTCCTTATTTTTCCAGATGCTCTACTTCTCATCAACTGTGGATGAGTATAGAAGAACGATTATCTCGTGCCTCCTCCACGCATTCTATTCAACTCAGAACAAAGTTGTTATCTCTTACTCAAGGTGATAAATCAATTCCTGCACTCATAAATGAAATAAAATTACTCTCTGATCAATTAGCTGATGCTGGTGAAATTGTTTCTGATAGAGAATTAGTGGTTATTACACTCAAAGCACTCAACTCTGAGTACATTCCATTTGCAACCTCTATGAGACACAGAAATCCACCTATTACCAGTATATAATTACACAATAATCTTCTCAGTGAGGAAACTGTTGTCAGTGAAAGACTAAAGAATGCTAAACATGAGTCAGATGCTAAAGCCTTTATGGCACACAACTATAGAAATTCCTTTAGAGGTTCTTCAAGCAGAGGAAATTACAGGGGGATACACTCCAATGGAGGCAGGTATCCTAATCCTTCTATTTTTTCAAGAAACAGCTATGGGAAAGTCAATGCAGCCACTGAAAATCAACCCTGTCAGATATGTCTTTCTGATACTCATCAGGCACCAAATTGTAATCATAGATTGATTTTTTCCTATAAAGGAAGACCACCACTAGCAAATCTCAGTGCAATGTTGGCAGCAACATATATTTTTGATAAGGAGGAATGGATTGTTGACAGTGGAGCCAATAATCATATTACTGCAGATTCTTGTACTTTACAAGAGGCATCACCTTATGATGGCACTGAGTTCATACACACAACAAATGGTGCAGGTATGTCAATCACCCATACTGCATACACTAGTAGAAATGTTAATGATCATTCTTTCATGCTTAATGATATTCTTCTAGTCCCTCAAGCCTCACAAAATCTATTGTCAGCTCATAAATTCACTTCTGATAATAATTGCTCTCTAACTTTAGATTCTCATGATTTTTCTGTGAAGGATCAGACCTCTGGGAGGATTCTTTTCCAAGGACCACATAGAAATGGTCTTTATCTAATCACATTCAGCCCCACTCCTCATGCTTATACATCTACCATAAGTGACACAGCTCTACTTCACAGGAGATTTGGTCATCCTTCTTTTCAAACAGTTCAGAAAATATGCAAACTTTTACATCTTTCTAATGTTTCCAATAAGCCATTCTTTTGTAATGAATGCAAATTGTGTAGATCTCAAAAAATGCCTTTTCAATTATCTACTTCTGTAGCTCATAAGCCTTTAGAATTGTTACACATTGATCTTTGGGGTCCTTGTTCTGTAGCCTCTATTTCAGGCAGTATGTACTATGCAAATATTGTTGATGAATGCACAAAATATTGTTGGGTTATTCCTTTATCTTCCAAGTCTTCCTTTAAACATGATTTTATATCTTTTGTCACCAGAATTGAGAAACTGCTTACTCATTCTGTAATCACCATTAAAACAGATAATGAAGGTGAATTTTTAAATACTTTTCTTGCCCAATATTGTGACTCTAGAGGTATCACCCATGAAATAAGTTTTCCTCATACTCCTAAGCAAAATGGAGTTAGATAACTTAAACAGAAACACTTACTAGGAGTGACCAGAACTCTTTTACTTCAAGATGGCTTACCAAATACCTTTTTGGTAGAAGCTCTTCACACAACTAATTATCTTATTAACAGATTACCCACCAGAACTCGCAACTTTCTATCTCCTTTTGAGACTCTATTTCATAAACAGCCAGACTATAACTTTCTCAAAGTTTTTGGTTGTGCTTGCTTTCCATGGCTCAAACCATATACTTCCAATAAACTTGAACCTAGGAGTAAATAGTGCATCTTTCTAGGTTATAGTTTGCAGCATAAAGGTTATACATGCTTAGAGCCACTCGCTGGTACTATCTATGTCTCTAGACATATATCTTTCAATGAGTCTTCATGTCCATACTCTCAGTTCATCTCTCCAGCTTCAACATCAGTTTCACCTCTTCCATTATCTTCCCAAGATCCTACTTGTCCTGCTTCTACTTGTCCTTCAGTTTCAACAAATTCTTCTACTTCATTAGTTCCTTTAGTAAAGAATGATCATAACATGACTACTAGGGGTAAAAATGGGATATATACACCAAAGTCCTACTTTGCTACTAATCATCCTCTGCATTCAGCTTTTATTAGTCATGTTCCAAAGACTATTGCAGCAGCTAACAAAGTTCAAGAATGAAGGATTTCATCTGTGGAAGAGTACAATGCACTTATGCAAGAAGGAACTTGGTCTCTAGTACCACCTAATACTGCACAGAATGTTATAGGCAGTAAATGGGTTTTTAGACTCAAGCACAATCCATATGGGAGCATCAATAAATTCAAAGCCAGATTAGTTGCAAAAGGGTATCATCAACAACCTGGCTTGGATTATGAATAGACCTTCAGTCCTATTGCAAAACCAACAACTATCAGAATTATTCTCTCACTAGTAGTGCAGTTTAATTGGAAAGTTCACCAACTTGATGTCATCAATGCATTTCTCCATGGAGATTTGCAAGAGGAAGTATTTATTAAGGCTGCATAAATAACCCGGTGTACCAGACTTGAATCGGTAAAAAAAAACCGGTACCGGACCGGAACTGGTGTAGCCGGTACATGGAATGAGACTGGGAATTAAGAACCGGTCAACAGCAGGTACAGGGACCGGTTCTCAGCAAATTCTCGGCCAGTACCGGACCATAAGTACCGGCTGATATAAGCCGTAGATATATTTATTAGATGTAATCCTGGCCGTTGATCCTAGGTATTTTATCCATCGAGTACTTCACTTCTTCTTCTTCTTCTTCTTCTTCTTCTTTTCTCGACGTGAAGAACTTCACTTCTTCTTCTTCTTTTTGTTCACCATCTATGTCTCTAATCTCCATCAGATTCACCACCACTACCACCATATTCTTCACCCCCCCCCACCACCACCATCATCAATTACCAACCACAAGTCCACAACATGTAATTCATTCATCTGATGTTGGGTAATTTGAATTTTTTTTGATTAAATTAGGGTTCTTAATAATCAATTGCATGTTTAATTAAACTGTTTATTGCATGTTTGGATCTGTTGAAGGAGTATTTAAAGTCAAGGATGGGAAGATCTGTTGCCGAGAAGAACCAAAATTCTTATGGGTTAGAAATTGAGTTTGAGTTTTCGCTGTGAATGTGGGTATGAAATTAAAACTTAGATTGAAGAATTGTTGCAGCGAACAAGATGGTTCCATGGATTAAGTATGGGTTTTTTCAGAAATTATGTTTCAATTTAGTGAAATTCGGATTTTTATATGAATCAATAAACCAGGTTTTGTTTAATTGATTCACTAAACCAGGGTTTTCATAATTGAATTTTTTTTTTTTGGATTTAGATGACTTGGGTATTTATCTGATTCAATTAATTAGTGTTTTTTTTGTTGAGATTTGTTGTATTGTCCTCCGTATTGGAGATTGTTGGTGCCATGAAAACATTGAAGAAAACAAAATGTTGTCATGTTGAGGCTGTGGTTTTGATTGAAGGTTTCACAATATGTGGTTTTACTGAAATTCATCATCAAAGAGAATTGTTTGATCATGATAAACTTATGCATGATATATTTTATTTTTTTATTGATAACTGTAACAGGTAAAAACCCGGTACCGGACCAGTACCGGAGGTACATGTACAACATCAGGTACAAGTACAGGTACCGGTCCTCAAATTTCAGTCCCGGTCAACACCAAGTACAGGGACCGGTTCCATAGGAGAAACGGACCGTACCGGACCATGTGCAGCCTTAGTATTTATGGTGCAGCCTCCAGGTTTTGTAGATCCTTCTAAACCTAATCATGTCTGCTTATTGCATAAGGCCATTTATGGACTTAAGCAGGCTCCTAGAGCATGGTATGAAAAGCTCAGTGCTGCTTTGAAATCATTGAAGTTCACTAATTCCACAGCTGATGCTTCTATGTTTGTTCATAAAGAAGGTTCTCAGATTACAGTGGCACTTGTTTATGTGGATGATATTCTCCTCACAGGCTCTTCTCCAATGTTTCTTAAGCATGTTATTGCTCATTTACAACAAATCTTTCCTATAAAGGACTTGGGAGACTTGCATTACTTTTTGGGATTGGAGATCCATAGAACATCTGAGAGTTTATTTCTTAGCCAAAAAAAATATGCCCTTGATCTTCTGCACAAATTCAATATGGAAGGGGCAAAGCCTTGTCAGACACCCATTGCAGTTTCTACTAACCTTACTTATACTTCAGGGGATTTATTGGATAATCCTACAGAATACAGGTCCCTGGTTGGAGCACTGCAATATCTTACTTAGACAAGACCAGATATATCATTTGCAGTCAACTTGGTTTGTCAATATATGCACCAGCCAAGAACAGAACATTTTACAGCTTCTAAGAGAATCTTAAGATATCTCAAAGGTACTCTGGACTATGGGATTTCTTTTACTAAGGGAAGCTATTTTCTGTTGGGTTTTTCTGATGCTGATTGGGCATGCAGTGTTGAAGATAGAAGATCTACTGGAGGTTACTGTGTTTTCTAAGGTCCTAATATTATTTCTTGGTCTTCCAAAAAGCAAACCACAGTGGCTAGGTCAAGCACAAAAGCATAGTATAGAACACTAGCTCACAATGCTACAGAAATGGTTTGGATCTGCTATATTTTACAGGATCTTCACTTTCTTCTTCCACAGATACCTCTACTGGGTTGTGATAATATCAGTTCCATTTCTCTTGCAGCTTAACCGGTTATACACTCTCGGATGAAACATGTTCACTTAGATTATCATTTCATTAGAGAATTGGTTCAGTCCAAATCCCTTGATGTGTTCTAGGTTCATACTTTGGATCATCTTGCAAATATCTTTACAAAAGCTTTACATGCTCCTAGATTTCTCACTTTGCGTACCAAACTCAATGTCTTAGCGCCTCTGAGTTTGAGGGGGGATAAAGATAGTACACCAAAGCAGTATGATAACCCAGTGCAGAATACTGAGCTATGCAGTGGTGAAGGTTAAGAGTTCTTGCAGTGCAGGTTAAGGCCTAACTCAACCTTCTGTCACACGTGTGTAGTGTTTTATTAGATGTCATGGGCTGTCTGTAACGGTATATAAAAAGATTATCTTAAATGTATTTGTCTGTAATGTAATTTCTCTGAGAAAAAATCAATCTAAAATGATTGAATTAATCATCATCTTTACCATGTCATTAAAATTGGCACTTTAAATCTTGCAACGAGTAAACTAGAACCATATTTAATGAGAATTCTCATATATTTGAGTAAAATCTACAGTCCAGCAACTCATTATATAAAACTCTAAAACAAAACATAAAATCATCATGAATTGAATAAGATACTTGGGGGTTTATGCCTCCTTGTCTCCAGCACATCTAGTAAATTCAGGGCAGATCAATGTTTTCTCAAAAGACCTAACAATCATCAAAGCAATACTTTACAAACTAAATTACAAACCCTAGAAGTAATTCGAAGGAATTGTGATGAATAAATCAGATCTAAAAGAAAAGGATGAGTTAGAGGGATAATTTTGCTTACCACAACAGAAATGAATATCTAGGGAGATTTAACTAAAAATAATTTTAAATCAAACCCTCAAAAACCGTGTATGATATCACATTGTTTAGCTTCTAACATAATCTAAGTAACTCAGAAGCACAATTTTATCTAAGTGAATAAACTGCAGCAAAAGATAACAAGTAACAACCCTAATTATCTGAGAGATTAAATCGTGAGAAAAATGATAAGAATTTTTTTCTGGGTTCCTAGGCAGTAGGAACAGATGATAACTGTTGATATTCTTGAGAATTTCAATTTTCGGAGGGGTTCATGTAATCGTGCAGTTTTCAAAACTGTTGTGGCTAGAAAGAAGTAATGGAGTGAGATAAGTTAGGAGGTGGGAGAGCGTGGAATAGTGCTAACGATCGTGGAACATAGGTGATTAAACACAGTTAAACCAACCCCGTGTCCATAGGGATGATCAATGGTCCCGGAAAAACAGTTATGCGGGACGAACAACCATTTAGTCCCGTTTATAGATTTAGCCGTGACAAGCACAACCGTGACCAATACCCATAACTGTACTAGAGTGGGATTTTCTGGAGAAAGTCTTAAATAAGATGGGTATGTCAGAACATTGGGTTAAATTAATAAACTAATGTGTCTCTACTGTCTCTTATTCTGTCCTCCTGAATGGTAATCCTACTGTTTTTTTTCAAACCTGAAAGAGGACTAAGACAGGGAGACCCTCTATCACCCTATCTTTACATCCTTTGCTCTGAAGCTCTATCTTTTTACATAGATACCCTTCAGAGTAAAGGTGTGTTAGAAGGTATTAAGGTTTGCAAAAATGCTCCAGAGATGACACACCTGTTATTTGCGATGATTCTTTGTTATTTTCTAAAGCTACTGGATTTTTTTTTAATGTCATCAAGGACTATCTTCAGAAATATTGTTTAACTTCGTGGCAAGAAATAAATTTTGAGAAATATGGTATTTTGTTTAGTTGGAAAATTCCTGAGCATAGGAAAGCTATTCTGGCTAATATCCTAGATATTCAGAGCAGAGATATGGGAGAAAAATACCTTGGTACTCCAACTGTTTTCCAAGCGTCTAAAATCCAAACCCACATGGGAATTCTCCAAGCTGTAGATGCCAGGATTTCTATCTGGCTCCACAAGCTCTTATCTCAGGCTGCCAGGACTAACCTGATTAAGCATATTGGTCAAGTCATTCCCCTATTCCAGATGTGAGCTTTCCTTATCCCTAAACATCTGTGTAGGAAAATGGATTCTCATCTCTGCAAATTCTGGTGGGGTGAGACCCTGGACCCTAAAGACAGAGAACTTCACCTACTAGGATGTGATATCTTATGTTCCCATAAAGGTGAAGTTGGTCTGGGGTTTAGGAAAGCAGAGTTGAACAACTTTGCTATGCTAGCTAGGAATGCCTGGAGAATTTTGGAACACCCTAATTGTCTCTTGGCTACTGTGGTTAAAGCTAAATATTTTCCTAATACTGATTTTCTAAATGCTAAATGCTCTGCTAATTGCACTTGGACCTGGAAATGCCTCCATGCCATAAAAGAGCTTATCAAACCCTTTATTTCCTGGATTGTTGGGGATGGTCAATTTATTGACCCATGGTGTGACAAGTGGATCCCCAGCATGGGATCAGCCACACCCAACCCACTTGTTCCTCCTGATCCAAGTATCAAAGTTGCTTACTTTATTGATCCCATATCTAGGTCTTGGGATGTCTCGAGACTTACCACCTATTTTGATGATGCTTTTTTCCAGAAGATCATCACCATTCCCTTAAGCCAGCTTTGCACTCCTGATAGGAGTGCTTCAGAACTTTCTAAGATTGGCAAATTTTCTTCAAAGTCTGCCTACTTGGGGCTTAGAGGCCTTAGGCCCTCCCCTTGTAAAAATCTTTGGAAGTGTATTTGGAAAGTTAAAGTAACCTACATAATTCAAGTTTTTCTATGGAGAGCTTGTATAAACGCTTAACTAGTAGGGTTGCCCTCCAAACTAGAATTCCCATGAACTGTGTTGATTGTACTAGATGGTCTGATCCTCTTGAAACTATTATGCATGCTCTGGTTAATTGTTCTTTTTCTAGCAGGGTTTGGTTTCTCTCTGATTTCAATATCAATACACATTTTTTTCATAATAAATCTTTCATAGATTGGATGCTTTTTTGGCTTGTTGATCCTCTTTCTAAGCTGACTGATGAAAACCAATATCTCTTTGTGGCTATTCTTTGGTCCCTATGGACTAGTAGAAATAACTTTGTTTTTCATAATACTAAAGAAATTTTTTCTACTGTTATCTCTAGAGCTAAAGCCATGCTTCTTAATAGGAAGTCTAATCATTCTAGTTTTCATACTGTCTCTAGTCCTTATGTCAGTTTTTGTGATCATTGGATGCCCCCTTCCTTTGGCTGGATTAAATGTAACACTGATGGTGCTTTTGATATCTTAACTGGAGAAAATGGTTCAGGATATGTGATGCGTGACTTCTCTAAGAAAGCTACATTTTGTGGCTCCCTGGTTTTTGATGTTGCCTCTGCTGAAGAAGCTGAAGCTAGAGCCATATGGGCAGTTCTGAAGAAAGCTGTGGAACAAAAGCTAACCCACATCATTGTTGAAAGCGACGCTAAATATCTCATCGACAAATTTTCAGTTGGAAATTTTGAGGGAGATGCTAGGACAGATGCCATCTTTAAAGACATTTTCTTCTTTTATTCTAAACTTCTTGCTTGTTTTTTCAGCTTCCAACCTAGGACTTGTAATTCTGTTGCTCATGAGCTTGCTCTTTGGGCTAAACAAAACAATCTCTCCATGTACTGGTCTACACCCCCTGTTTGGATCCTTCCAACAGTTGAGGAGGACCATTAGCTATTTTGAGAGCCTTTGCTTATAAAAAAAAAGAAGTTATGGATGAAAAAACTGCATTTCTATGCTTCAAACAAAGAAGTAATTGCAAGTCTGGGTGGTCTTGTGTGTATGTAAAAAAGAGTGCTAATAAATCTGTTGATGCTCTAGCTAAAGCAGATCGCAGGTTTCAACTTTGTGAGGAATGGTGATTACATCCACCTGAGTTGCTAATCCCTCACTTAACCTATGGTGTAAACTTCCTTTCCTTGTAAAATAAGTTACCCAAATTCTCATTTCGTCAGTTCAATTGGCTTTTCCGGAGGTCTCGTTTTTCTTTGGAAGGATTTTGCATGCATATGGTGGCAGTTATATTTTTGATGATTCAGTTTAGTAGGACTCTAGGAGCATCCCGCAACACAAAAGGTTATATAGGCATGGGTGGTATTTTGTTGGTCCATGAGTTGCTAGATAGGCTATAGAGTTATTTCAATTCTTAATTAATTACTTTTTGGAAGCAATAAAACCTTCATTATTTGAGACAGGGACCGAGGGAAACGGAGACAAATGGGGTCCGCCGACCCCACTAGGTTTTACAAGTTGACTAAATTAGGCTTGGTATTGTTGTAAATTATGTGTCATGTGCGTCAAATATGTATGATAAAATTAAAACTCTATTTAATGGGGGCAAAATTATAAACTAAATTGATAAAAATGCATCAAAATACATGCATAAATATGAAAAACAATGTAAATTACTTTATTTAGTTTAATTAAAATACTTTATAGTTTAGATCTTTACTTAAAAACAGATACAAAATCAATTAAAATGTGAAAAAAAAAATCGTGCGGCCTTCGGCCTCCTACACACTGATATGGACAAATTTTACTATATGAATTTTCCCCCATTTGAGAAAATGTCTAGCTCCGTCACTGATTTGAGAGAACATAAGAAGTGACATGGAAGATTTGATAATTCAAGTTTTTCCGTCTCTTGTCAATCGACCTCCTTGGCCCTTACTACTACCAAATTTATTTATTTCTTTTTTGGGTCAGAAAAGAGATTTTTTAGATATAAAAGTATACAGAGGAGTTACAATCTACCAGAGGTAGAGAAAAGAAAAGAAAAATAAATTAAATTACTCAAAATGTGCATCCCAATTACTATGGACCGAACTTGCAAAGTTCAAGTGCACCCTCTTCCCAGCGGCACTAGCCCAAGATAAAATCGGAGATTTCACCTCATTTCCTAAATCCAGATATCAGTCTTGAAAGTGTAGTTCTTCTCAAAAGTTCTACGGTTTCTTTCTTTCCATAACGTCGAGACCACAACTGCAGGGCTGAGATTCCAAATTCTTTTTTGTATATTTTTCTAATTCTTGTTCTTCCGGCTAGCTCTTATTCCCTTTTGCAAATGGTTGGTGGTAGTTGGGGTGTTTTCTTCTCTATTGGTCCTATTTCAAAATATGTAATACTTCCTCCGTCCCATTATTAGTTGATCTACTTAGTTTAAAATTTTGTCCCACTATTAGTTTATCTCATTAAACAAGGGATATTTATAAATTTATCCTTTTGATTGATTATCGGTGGTATAAGAAGTATGTATAATTTGATATACATGTTTATATTCGTTATGTGAGTATTTTTTATTTAAAATGATTTTCAATGATACAAAGTTTATGAAAATCCATGGTATAATTTGAGAGATAAATCAATTCTAAATTTTACAAATTATTATCTATAAGAGTATAATTGTAAAAAAATACTACTCCATTTCATTCATTACCTTAAGAATTGTGCAAACTTGAACTAGGTCGTCTAATAGTGGGACGGAGGGAGTAATAAAGTTTGCACATTTCTTATGTTTGTTTTTATCTAGCTAGCTAGGTTCAACACAGTGAGCCATAAAAAAAAATGATATATTTTTTTCTTGAATACTTTATCGTTCGTCAAGCCTTATCTCAAAAGATTTATGATCGAGTGGAAGAGGAATCAATGGGACCAGTTGATAGTATGTCTGGAGGTTGAAAATTGCATGAATATACTTACTTTTTTGGGGCACATCATAACACTCTAAAATTAAAGCACGACACGGCCCAACACAGCAACATCGCACAAGCTTCTTGTGTTGTTCAGAGAGGGATTGAAGCACATATAATTTTATCCATTTAATTCAGAAAAATAAAATTGAACCCCAAAATATTGAGAATTTGATGTTTGCTCACATCAATCTTCTACGTAAGGATCGAACAAAGTAGAATGTGAGATATTATTGGAGATGTATTTGATCAACTTGACGATGTGGAAGAACTTGAAGTAGGAAATCTTTCATTTGACGAGCAAGAACTAAAAACCGTGATATTTGATGAAAGCACTTTGATATTTGATGGGTGAGCATTAGATAGTTTAATGGGTGAGTGAGATGTTAGATAGTCTGTATCTATATTTTTTTAAATATTCAAAAAAATATTTATCGGATTTTATTTATTCACAAAATTGGTTAAAACACCAAAATCAACAATTTCTGTGTGAAAAAGACGTCTAGATTTTGATACTGTTTAAATGGAAAAAAATATAGAATTAGTCAGGATGTAACCAGTTTCATCCTACCCATTTTTAAATATTTTTTATTATTTTTAATTTACATCAGGATGCATCCAGTTTCATCCTCGCTATTTTTTAAGTTTAATCCAGGATGAATCCAGTTTCATCCTCGCTATTGTTTTTTGTCCATTTCACCCATACTAATTTTTACTCGTCCATTTGAACCATGTTTTAAAAATATTTGGACAAATAACTCATTTCCGCTATTTATTTTATATGATTTTTTCACTAGAATCAATTATTATTATATAAAATATTTTTTAATAAGTACACGTATCTCTCCTTATACCGTATCCCCAATTTTTAAAATTTGACGAATCCCCATATCAACATCGCCGTATCAGTGTCCCCATATCAATATCGGTGCATCATAGGTTGTGCCAAGTTAATTTGCATGCGGATATATACATGATGCAGTGCGCAATATAATTAATACGAATCGCACAAAACAATTACATACTTAAAACAAATATATATATTGGGAGTGCATATAAGCGATCTCCTAGTAGAGTTATATCATTTAAGTAGGAATTACTGGCTAGTCCACTTTTTCATGACCCAGTTAATGGCTAGTCCACCCATGAAAAACATTTACTCTCTAGTCCTAAAACTTCGTGGAGGTTATAAAGTGTATTTTTGAAATGCCTAAAACACCCTTCTAGGTCTAATTAGTATCACCACATGTAAATGTTACTAGTAGTATGCTACGAAATACTAGTAATATCAATATGGTGATACTACATATTAATATGTACTATACTAGTTGTAACTATTAGTAGTAACTAGTACTAGTAGTAACATATGTAGTATCAATACATAACAATTTTTTGATATGTAGTATCAATACATAACATACTACATATCAATATGTAGTATCAATATATAATGTACTACATATCAATCATACTACATATCAATATATAACGTACTACATATCAATATGTAGTGTCAATATATAACGTACTACATATCAATATGTAGTGTCAATATATAACATGCTACATATCAAACATACTACATATCAATATATAACGTAATACATATCAATATGTAGTGTCAATATATAACGTACTACATATCAATATGTAGTGTCAATATATACAGTACTACATATCAAACATATACTACATATCAATATGTAGTGTCAATATATAACGTACTACATATCAATATGTAGTAGTATCAATACATAACATACTACATATCAAACATATACTACATATCAATATGTAGTGTCAATATATAACGTACTACATATCAATATGTAGTAGTATCAATACATAACATATTACTATTAGTACTAGTTACTACTAGTATACTAGTAGTATACTAGTATACTACATACTACATATGTTATTACTATATACTACATACTAGTATACTAGTATACTAGTAGTATACATACTAGTTACTACTTGAATATGTTTGATATGTAGTACTTTAGTATACATACTACTAGTATGTATACTACTAGTATACTTACTAGTTACTACTTGAATTTAAACTTTATTGGACTAACGATTAAGAACATACTACTTATAATGTTCGGGGGTATATAGGTAAATCTACTTGAATTTAAACTTTATTGGACTAACGATTAAGAAGAAATTTTGGCTGGACTAGCCACTAAACCGGGTCGGGTTTAGTGGACTAAACAGGAAATCCCTCATCATTTAATAGCTTATTTATAGAATCTTATTATTGGGGCAACAAACAGATGGGTTTTTGAGGGCTATTTGGGGTCATGAAATAACAACTCATATGACCCTTTATCCATCATTTTTTGTAATGCCTAATCTACCCTTAATTTGATTAGTGCTAATTAACTTGATTAACTAACTAATCAGTCTTAGTGAATCGATTAGACTAATCAAAACATTAATTTTTTGCAAATCAAAACTTGATTTTCTTGAGTTTTGAAGAAGGAAAAATAGTGATTTTGGTGAAATTTTTTTGATTTTTTTTGAAGAAAAATGATGAAACCCTTCCTCACAAAATTCAAGATAACCTTATAATTAACTCCCAACATCAATTTCATCAGTTCAAATCCGTCAAAAATCTGAAGAAAAAAAGCTAGAATTTTCTGCTGTTACGGCTGGGTAAATTTATCGACCCGGGTGAAATCAGTAATTT
Organism: Papaver bracteatum; assembly: GCA_023529315.1. NCBI lineage: Eukaryota > Viridiplantae > Streptophyta > Magnoliopsida > Ranunculales > Papaveraceae > Papaver > Papaver bracteatum. The sequence goes on from JAJJWX010005115.1 coordinate 738,078, forward strand.
ACGGCTCGAAAATAAAAATTTCCCAGCCGTAAATTACTTTCGCGGCCGGGTCGACAAGAACTCTCAACCAATTTTTTTCCTATTATATTTTGTAAGTATCAGAAACAGTTGCGGTTAGGTTTTCCAAGCCGAAAATTCAAGTTACGGTTGGGGAACCTAGCCGAAAGTAAGCATTTTCAGCGGGAAAACCTAACCGAAACTAGACCAATGTTTATATTTTTTTTTATGTGATCATCCGAATAGCTTACGGCTAGGAAAATCTAGCCGCATACACTCTTTTACGGTTGGGAGCTCTTACTTTCCCAACCGTACAGGTAGGCTCAGGGTTCACGGTTGGGACACATGTATTTTCCCAATCGTAATACATGATTCACGGTTGGGAAAGCGTGAATTCCCAGCCGTTATACAGTTTTAGAAACTTTTTTTTCTCAACTTAATCGAATCGAATTTTTAAGTCTATCTAAAGTAAAAGTAAATGGTGGGTTTTCTTAGTTTTTATTTTTTTCTATCATCTCTATACGAAATGGAGAAGATGAAGAAGAAGAGACAAAGAAAAATAATAGATTTTTATTTTATTTTAGGATCATCATCTTCATCACGATGCAATGAAGAATCACGCTGTGATGGAGAAGAAATGGAAAAGAGGAAGAAGAAGATTTAAGTTTTTTAATGATCACGATTTCATCATGAAATTATGATCATCATTTTCATCGTGATTTTATCATGATGAAATGAAGGAGAAGGGAAGAAGAAGAAGAGAAGATTATTTTTTTTTTTAGTTTTTTTTTTTATAATAGTATGTTTATAGGAAAGGGTATATTTGACATTTACTATTGATTTGGTTTCCCTCTATACCATTTTGCCTCCACTTAGTCTTTTAGCCCCCAAAAACACTCCCCCTCGTAGCCCCAATAATAGGATTCTATTTATAATCGTTGAAGACAAGAACGTGTCTCAACATTCAGTTTACGGATAAGCACAGGTACAGATCGCTACTCCCTCGGGAGTCCAGTCGCATTCACCGCATTTAGTGATGGTCTCGTAGAAAAGAAAAAGGGTTTTCGAGTTTTCCCTTAAATAAACTACCTGGATTGATTGGGATATACCCAGATTAATTGGGGTATACCCAATTTTAAGTGGATATATGCCCTTACTAAGGGGAGGTCAAAAATGAATGAATTTACTTTAATACCCCTGCACTAATTAACCTAAAATTAAACCCTAAAATTAAAAACTAAAAACGTTTAATCGTTCTCCTAATCCATCTTCTCTAATACCTCTCCTCTTCTCCTTCCTTCATCTTATTCCATCAACCAAAATTTTCAATTTTGATTTTCTACAAAAAAAATGATAGATTCTAAACGATCCAGTAGTAAGAGAGATTCAACAGGTAACATGAGAAGATCCAAATCATAAGGAAAAGGTAAGGAAAAAGTTGGAAGTAGCAAACCCGAAAATCCAATCCGTGATAATGTTGAAAAAAACTCTCCCCCGGTGAAAAGAAGACTGTAAGTGGTTTCTAAACTCAACCCAGTATCCATATGTGTTATGTTAGGTTAGAAATTGAAAATTTATATTTTCATGGTTTTTGGCCGGCATAGCCGATAGTTTAACATCATGCAGGCGGTTGTTGTTTCTTAAGCGCCGGCGTGGTATGAGGATGAATAACCCGCCGACTTTTCATATCAGCCATGGAGATTGGTAGACAATAACCAGGGCCGGCAGGGTAAACTAACAAAATCCTTCCGGCTGATGTGTAGCCGGTATTGTATTGTACTTGGACCCTGCCGATTGCACGCATCCGAAACTTGATATTTTTTAAGTTATAGTCGGCATCATTATTTAATACAAACCTGCCGGCTGTGTTTTGGTCGGCTAGGTGAATGGTTATTACCATGCCGTCCACCTATTGGTCGGCAGTTTATATATTATATACCTTGCCGACTAGTAGATGACCAGAACCAAATGTCAATGTTTAACAATTTTGATCTCTTATTTGTGTTCAACATTGTTGTTTGTTTTTATATCTCTTATTTGTGTATTGTTTAGGTTCCCAGAGCCCAAAATAGAAGATATCCCTTGTATAGTTAGCAATGCAGCAGAGCTATTGGAATTTCGTGACAAGATTTATCCGGGTTACGATGAAGAACCTAAAAATGAAACTGAAAAGAATTTCCCTGTAAGAAAACTATGTTTGATGGGTAAGGAAGATCCTGAAGAATTTCTAATGTTTATGAACAATCCTAGCAAACCCCTCAACTATGAAGATGAGGAAGAAAAGGAGGTTGATCCAAGAACTTTTTTCAGGGCATGTGACTTTTCTGGAGTGAATCCCTATTACAATGAGGATGGTGACTACATAGGTCCACTGAAGGGGAAGGGAAAAGCAAAAGCAAAAGCAAAAGCTGATGCCGGTGAAAAAGATAGTGATGGGGAGGAAGATAACAACAATGAGAATGATCCTTGAAATTCTTAAATTTTTTTTATGTTTTACTTGCTTTAGAAACTTAGATTCTGGTTTGAACTATTACATTATGTTTTGAACTCTTAGATTGTGGTTTTAGACTTGTTAAACTATTTTAATTTTCAGTTTTAGTTTCTTTAGAAGTTATTATTTTGTTTATGCAGTTTTAGACAAATACTGGAGGCCGGCATTGTATGAAATATCTACCTTTCCGACCTTACTTGATGCCGGCATGGTATGAAATCTATACCTTGCCGACCTAAATGTTAGATGCACCTTTTAGGTACAAAGTACAACCCATTGAATGCTCAACGGCTAGAAATTTCAAAATCAAGATATTAGGTATGTTGTTATTATAAAAGCATTTCCAACTTCGTCTTCAACCTTGCATAAAGAATGGAATTTTCAACACCAAATATTTGTAGTCTTTGTACACTTAGTGGTCATTTTGCAAACAATTGTCCCTTTGAAGGAAGCAAATGCACTATTGAAGGTTGTAAGGGATTCTTATTTCTCATGAAAGCTGCAATAGGAGGTGTATATCATCCGTATGCTTCAAAATGCACTTGTTGTGGGTTTTTATATTGGATAGATGAGAGTCTAGCTCCGTATGAAGATGAAGTTTCTAAAATTAACCTTCTACCATGCACAAATCCAGGTTGCGGCGGTAAGATGAAGCTAATTACCTCTCCTAAGAAATTTTGTAACGGAAAAAGATACTATCTATGTCCCAAATGTGTTAGGGTTAAGTTTTTAACGTTTGTGTGCTTTAATTAAGGTTTGTATTCTATGTATAGTCGGCATTGTTCTAAATTATAAGATTGCCGACGGCCTCATAGTCGGCATTATCCTAAATTAAAAGCTTTCCGACGGTTGTTCTGTCGGCATGGATATTATAATACACATTGCCGGCTTGATAGAAAAGAACATTCATGAACAGTTTTTGAGGGAGTTCTTAGACGGCATGGTTCTCCTCCAAAACAATGCCGGCGCAATAAAGGCCGACAACTTGGCAAAAGCCGAACCATGACGGCTTGATAGAAAAAAACATCCAGGAATAATCTTTTTAAGGGAGTTATCAGCCGGCATGGTAAATTTCATAAACATTGCCGGCTTAGTAAACGCCGACATCCTGACTAAATCCATACCTTGCCGGCCATATCAGGCAGCTTTTTCCTTTACTGTCATGCATTGCGGCCGACAGTCTGACGAAATAATACCCTGCCGACCCTGGGAGATCCGACAGTGTTTTGTAGTAAATATGATGCCGACCAAATGAGAATACATCCAAAAAAACACATCCATTTCATTCATTTGTAGCACTCCAAAATACATTACACAAAACACGCATGCGATTACAAAAGTACTCCAAAAAGTACGAATGTTTTGTCTAGTACTCCATTGTACACTACACAAAAAGATTTCTTATTCCCTAATCATAATCAATCCTCACTCAAATCTATTGGAGGGAGTTCATTAAAATCTATTGAACCTCCTTTAGTCAAATCTATGGGACATTCCATAGACTCATCTATAACATTCCAAAGCGCCATGTTGTCCTCATAAATTTTCATCCATTCATTGCTCTTGTTGTTTGTGAACTTCTCCCACAATCTAAACCTACATAAAGGAGGTAATCGACATTCCTTATTGAGTTGTAGACCAATAAAATGATTTTTATCCACCAAAGCAATGACAATTCGTCCATGCTTGAGTTGGTCCATGCAAACCGCATGTTTCGGTGCAAATGCTATAGATAATCCCTCACTAAAAAAATGTACCACGCAATTCCACGTATCCGCCAATAGATGGCCACACTCCGGTATTCTCAACCAATGCTCGCATTTGATCGGTGCATTACCCTCATGGCCTTTAACACTAGTTAGCAAACCTTTGAAAATTTCTTCTTTCTCCTCCATGGAACCTTCTAGCATCATTGAGATATGGAACTCCTTGTCGTTTTTTAGTATAGCGTCCATATTCTTTCTAATGTATTGGCATTGGGTGAGATTATATTCAACCGCTCCACTTAGGTGTCCCAATTGTTGCGAGATAACGTGAAACCCACAATTTCCATCTTTCGGAACATCATCGGTACCAATCACTAAATCTCGAATAATTGGAGGGAGTTGATTATGATACTTTTGCAACACTGGTTGTACTACCTTCTTAGGCCGACCCCTTTTATTTCCAATAAATTCCACACTTGCTTGACTCTCAAGAGGTAGAGTTCCATTTGTATTCAAGTTAGAGACCGTTGGTGTAGTTGAATCCTTCCTTGGACGACCTCTTTTCTTTTTAGATGGCTCCTCCTTGGATTGATCACTATTTGTACTTAAAAACTCTTTGATATGTTATCTTTCGGATTGATCTTCATCGCAATTTGTACTCAAAAACTCTTTGATTTGTTCTCTTTCTTCCGCCCTCGCCTTTTTGGTAGTTGGTCTACCATTAGGATCTTGTTTCTCCGGTTCTTCAAGTTCTTCCATAAAATGGTAAACAATTGGCATCAACTTGTCCTTCATAGTTTGTTTGTCCAACCTATTCAACGTGGGGTACTTATCGAGGATTATTCTCCCAAGTTCCATGTCGCCAAACTCTTCACCGGGATCTTCTCTTGGAGCCGGTTTGAAATATAATTGCTTCCAATAAGGATCGATATCATCAAGAGGAATGGGAGTTTTATGCATACCCAGCATATGACGACACGGAAGTATGATAGCCTTCATTATCCTACACTTACAAGGAGTGTTCGGGTCATCAATCTGTTTATACTTTTTAAACAATGCGAGATATTTCATCATGAAACGTATTGCCCAATGCGAGACGTTTCTATGTATACCAACAAGAAACCGATCATCCTCCTTAAACTCCTTCAACTTCCGAAAGATACTTTCTTGGAATTGTTTTTTTTATCTTGTCGATATCATTATTAGTGTACTCATGGATTGCATGTTGCACCGTCACAATCCCATTTTGACTCGTGAAAAGTTGACTTTTTAGTCTCTCATGAGCTTGCTCTACCATAATTGTGGATTCAAGTTTGAAATGTTTATAGTCGTAAGTATAAGCATACACAAACCTCTCTTTGTGTGGCCTCAACAATTGTTTCTTGCAATATTCCACTACTTTGGGGTAATTAGTCCTCCAATCATCCTCGAAATCCTTCAAGTTTAACTCATATCTTCCCACACTCATCGACCAAACCACCTTATCCCACGCTTTCATGAATAACCCAAACTTAATCTCACCTTCTTTCCATTCTTCAACTTTTTTCTCTTTCTCCTTCTCTCGCTCCTCTTTAGTTAGTTTGCTAAGACGTTCATCTTCCTCTTTTTCACGTTTAGTTCCTTTATTTGCTTTCGGTTTTTGGATATGACTTCTACAATTCTTTCTAAGATCGCATTGTATATGACAAGAGCAAAGGAAATTTTGTGCATTGGGAAAGACTATCCTCACGACGTTCATTATTTCTTGCTCATTTTCGGTGACTATAACCCCCGGAGTTTCGTTTTCGTGGTAGAGAAGCTTCAAAGTTTCCAATTCCCAAATATAGCTATCATCCTTCTCCCGATCCATAAAACACCATGCCACCGTGAACGATTGCTTATTCGCGGTTTGTCATACAATGTTCAACAAAGGCATTTTGTAGCTATTCGTCTTATAAGTACAATCCATGAACAAAACTTGGTAAAAGCAACGCGCCAATTGAATCATTTCGGGATGCGCAAGAAAAATACGATCCACCTTCCCCTCCGATGACTCATGGTGTCTCACCGTGTAGTTGTATTTGTGTGCCAACCGTTGTGATTCTTCCATCACCTTTCTTCCATCCCATTCAATTATTTTAATGGTTGCCTTGGACGCATAAATTATATACAATGAAGAGAGGTTATGCGGGTCGTCCCTCTTGAACCTACGAAGGAGATTGCTTGGTTTAATTCCCCAACTTGTTCTTACTTGTTCGAACTCGTGCGGTTTTAACTTGGCAACTTGACACTGCCAAACAAGACTTTCCGGATGTTTATGGTTATGCCAACCAACATCAACTCTACTCATTCTCCACATGTTATCGATTTATTGGTTCCTCCTAAACATAATTTTGAATGGGCATCCACACTTCTTAGACTTCATCTTGTACACCCTAATCGTCTTCTTATCATACACATAACCCTTTCTCTTGTGACTTTTGCCTGGCGATCCATAACACTCGCATACCATTTCAAACCGCGTAAATTTTTGTTGGGTACTTTTTACTAGAACGCACATCTTCTCTTTTGATTTCTCAACAATCCAATTTACCGCGTCGTTTTTTCCCTTTCATTCCAAATCATTAGCATAATGTTCGGAAGTATCAGGACCCCTAATTTTCTGAGCTTGAGGCTGATCCGCCATAGGTACCAATGACATAATCTACAAAACATCAAAAGTTTAGTTGATATGTATTACAACGGTCGGCATGGTTGAAATATAAAACATTGTTGGCTATAAAAAGCCAACACGTAAGAGAATATAAACATTGCCGACATGGCAACAGCCAGCTCCTGTGTTTCAAAAAAAATGGAAGTTAGCAAGGTTAAAATTTTCTACACTGCCGGCGTGGTCATGAAAAGTCCGCACGTTGTGAAAAGTAGAACCACGCCGGGTTTTACGGCCGACATGATCGAAACGCGTCGACCTTGCCGACCCTGGATAGCAACAGTGAAAAAAAAAGAGGAAAAATCGATCATTTGCAAGGAAAAATCACAATCTTGATCACGTAAGTTGTCTACCTGATTACTTGCAGCTCCATTATCTTCTTCTTGGTCATTGGATTCGACGTTTGGCTCAAGACATTCATCACTTCCATACCTATCTTGAGTTTAAGGAAAATAAAAGTGAGGATCATGCAAATAATCCATTTTATCATGGTCTGGTAGATCATCATACAAGTACTCATCTGTAGGAGGAAAGTTAGAAGACTCCCCCACTTCAAAATCAGGATTAGAATCACTCATCCCACTCATATCACAAATTTCACAAAAACCCTAACCACCACCACCCCAAAATCTCCTCTACTACTTCATACTAATTCTCTCTCTAAATGATTTCTAAAACCCAACTTATAACTAAATCAACTAACTAATCTAATCATTTTAGTTAAATTAGAGTTAATCATTGTGGGGGCATATTATCCATTTAGAAAAATCTAGGTTAAGGGGTGGCTTGAATTACTTCATAATGACCTAATTTTTTCTTATTGGGTATACCCCAATTAATATGGGTATACCCCAATTAATATGGGTATACCCCAATCAAGCCACACTACAGGAAAAACAGTAATCTACAACCCCAAAAATCAGTTGTCGTACATGTACGCCAACGTTTTTCTATAGGTTGCATAAGGGGGGGGTGTAGAAGGCCCTCAAATATGCACAACTCTCCTCAAGAGTCGTAAACATAGTTTTTGTATACTTTTGTACGACGTTTTCTTCAGTTGTGAATGTCCTTCAAAATTTCCTCTTAATGCTAACACAACTCTTATATTTGTATTGACAACAGTGGTTAAGAGTTGTATGTTATTTATTTGACAACAGTGATGTGTTGTTGTATTTAATTACGTTGACAACTATGGTTGTGGTTATAATGTGGTGCTTCGACAACTCAGATCAGGGTTGTATGCCATTTCTTCGACAACTCAGATCAGGGTTGTATGCCGTTTCTTCGGCAACCCGTATCAGAGTTGTATTCCGCTTCTTCGGCAACCCATATCAGAGTTGTATATACTTTTTTTGACAACCAAGATCAGAGTTGTATGTACTTTCTTCGACAACCGTGGTTTGAGTTGTATGCCATTTCTTCGACAAGTCTGGTTATAGTTGTATTAACTTTCTTTGACAATCTTTCATAGTAGTTGTGGTTGTTATTCATTTTTGAAAAAATAAAATAAAAATGAAATCAGAGCAGCATTCAATCAAACTATAGTCACATTCATTCCAAATGTGATAGCATTCAAACATTTAAACAAGTTTTACTTCATTCAAAATATCCAGACCACAGCATCCAAAATGTGACAGCATACAAACATTTAAACAAGTCTTACATCATTCAAAATATCTACACCACAGGAACAACCCAAAAAAAAAGAAAGTTTCCGGAAACACTGTCGCAATAAAGATCAAGTCAGGTGGCTAGACAAGCACTATAAATTCCTTGCCCCATGGGATGAAATTTCCTACAGCCTGAATGATAGTCGCGCACTCACTGGTTTCCCTATAGACAAGAGCACCATGCACATAAGAAGTTTTCACGCCTACCTTATATGCTCCAAAACCTATTGGCTTTCCATGGACAGTTAGCATTGGATCAGTTTCAGCAATAAATGCATCTGCCACAATCTCGCCCTCAACGTACCAACTGAGTAACTTGCAAGGGGTATTCTTCTCCGGCACTCTCACTGGCTCTTGCACCACATTTAGTATGCTTAATAGGCTGCCATTTTCACGGAACATGCTAGTGCTAGCATTGTTGTTGCTGGCATTTCCAGACTACAGAAAAAGATATAAAATACCACATGTAAACAGACTTACTTTTGGACTGGACGGTGTAGAAGCATGTAAACATGTAAAAATTACAAAATACAACAAAAATTGCAAGTGCAGAAACATGTAAATAGACTTACTTTAGGACTCGCCCTTTGCAAGTGGGATCCAACATGGCAGCATACACATCTCAAGGACCGTTCCTATACAAAGGCCAAAACGGCAGTATAAGGGGAAAGTTTGAACTGATAAACAACTCATAAACTAAGAAAGGAAAACTAAATAAATAATAAGATTCTCACCTCTAACATATTAAGTCTGCCATTCATTTCCAACATAGTTTCTCGACATTCCTTAATGATCTTTTTATAATGGGACTTGACAGCCATCTTTGTCTTTGTTGCCCCAAACCCTACTCCTTTGATTCGACCTAATATGTCCTCACCAAGAGCTTTGACAAGAAGATCGTCTGTTAAAGATGATCCAACAGCATCACCATGCTCTTCTGCGGCTCTTGAAATTTTCTCCTGCATTTTGTGTGTAACAGAATTAGTCACATTTATGAATTAGTCGAACACATATATAACAAAAAAAAAGTCTTTTGAGTACTCACTAAAGCCTCAACGACCCCCGGATTTGGTTCCTTTCCTTCCTTCTGCTTGTAACCCGTTATCCACATTTCGACTCTATCAATCTCTTCAACCGTCTTCTTTTCCTTTTGCTGCAAACAACCAACAAATCCAGTTAGTTAAAAAACCCACAAATAGGTTTAATCAATCATTAATAACACGCACATAATGAACTGAAGTATGTTCTGTAGAACATACCATAGCCTCCTCGAGTCGAGCGTATCCTTGTCTACTGATTGTGTTTGGGGTGGTATGCTTCTTCCGAATTTCCTGCATTTTGAGACTTTTCTCTTGAAAAAGTAATGGAATGTTGTTAAGCAATAAGAAATCACCAATAACATTGACTGCCCAAAGAATTAATGTAAAAGATAACATGATATAAATACATACTCGGAATTCCTTGGAGCAAACATTTGTTACGAAAACTTCCCACTCATTATCTGACATGTTCTGTGGTTTAAGTGCTTTAATCTTCTTCTCTCTTTCTTCTTCTTCTAACTCATCAAGGGAGAGTATCCTACCGGCTTTCCTAGACCTAGCCTCTTTAAGATAACAGCCCATCCTCCCATAATAATAGTCTTTGTAAAGATCATCAACAATACACCTCATCTGCAAATAACAGTGAAAGAGTTGGGATTAAAATTGAAGGTTAAAAGAGCAAAAGTGGTAAAGAGTTGAAAAGTTGAAGAGCTAAGAAATTACCTTAACAATCTTCCATATATTATCTTTGACATCTTTAGGGACATCTCTCCAATCCTTGCAAGTTAATGAAATGTTTCGTCGAACTAAAACTCCCAACACACTTGCAAGTTGCACGGAAGCGTCACCAATAGGCTGATCCTTATTGTTAAAGCTAACCGTGGACATTTGTGCTGGGTTCACTGTTAGCCCTAGTGAAGCCATCCTTGATGGGCCACGTGGAACATACTTTCTCTTCTCTTTTCCTTGCGAAACCTAAGTGTTTTGAGAAAAATAGTTATTAAACAAGGATTGAAAATTAAAATAAATAAACTACTTAAAGCAGCAACATAAGGAATTATGCCTCATCTCCTATTTCCTTTTCATTCGCCGCGATGTCATTATCACCATCATTTTCAGTTTCCTTGTCTCCACCTTCCCCCTCTTCAGCATCAACAACATCCTCCGGCTCATCTTCATCGTCAGCTTCATCTTCATCATCTTCAACCATATCAGCGAAGTTATCATTCGGATTCCTAAGTTGTACATTGGGACACGGGACTGTTGATTGGTATAATTTCCGCCTCGCTGTATTTGGCTTCTTAATAACTTCCTTAGATGTGGTCTGTAATGGTTGAGATGCTCCTTCTGTGGACTGCAATGGTTCCAATGGTGCAACACTTTCCAGTTCAGCTAAATTTTTCCGTTTTCCATGTGATGACCGTGTTGCAGCACTTTTCTCAACCGTATTTGATGACCTGTTCTTGAACCTAGGTGATGACCGTGTAGGTGTCTTTTCAGGGTCAGTTGGTGATTCACTTGGAGTCTTTTCAATTGCAGGTTTCTCCAAACTCTTCATCTTCTTAGGTGTTGTTTTCTTGTGATAAGACTTCGTGTGCTCCAGACTAGTCTTCTTTTTCACGATTATCTGCAAATAAATTAAGTTAATCAAGAGAGTGGTAAATAAATTGACTTAAACTAATAAAAGAAACTGAATCAAGAGATTGTATTACTACCTTATTCTTTTGTAATGTGACTTCCTTAGTCTTGGCAGACTTGCTTACCTGAAACATAAAGTGAAATAAATTAATCAGAAAGAACATCATTTATGGTATATCGTTTTCACACATAAACAAGGTCTATACATGTTAAATTACAACAGTATTTAGGCTAAAAATAATTTAAAGAGAATGTGAATCTGCACCTCACTAATAAGTGTAAAATTCAAAGAACAAAGATATAAGAAACAAACAATACAAAGTGAAAAATGGGCAGAAACGTCGCAAAACTGGCGTCTCAACAGCCTGCGTTGTCGAGGCTCCACATACTTCGTTATAATTCCAAATTCGGAGCTCGACCCCAATTCTAAAAATAGACAGGACCAGCTTTCAAATGCATCTAAAAAATCCGAATTCGGAGTTTGTTTAGTCTGTGTAAAGTATGCGCCAAGTAGGTCACAGAACTGCGTAGCTACAGATTTCATTTCCAATTTATTATAGTGTAAGTTAGCTCGAAACAAAAGTAAGCTAGCAAGTAATAACTTCTCACTATAACACATGGGAAACTAAAAGATGCAAGTAAACTAGATCGAAATAAAACTAAAAGATGTTGAATGGATTAAAGCTAACTTACACTATAATACATGGGAAACTAAAATTTAAACACAAAATGCAGAACTCAGATAAAATGATAAAACAATGATACAGACAACTTGAACAGAAGCATCAATGTAATGGAGAAACTAAAATTTATAGATGGAAGTAAAGAACTAAGTTGCAAGATATATATGCAAACGAATTCACATCTCCGTATCTACACAAGCTACTTTGAAGTTAAGTAAGCACATACCACTAATAAAAATTTTAAGCACTGAACCATAAAGATAAGCATGCACTTACTTTATTCTTTCCCTTCGTAGAAAAATCGGTCCTCACCATTTTTGAACAAGTACAACTACAAAAACAGGTCCAAAATTAGAAAAAATAACTACAGTTTTTAACAAATGCAAAATGCTATGGCCTAATTTCTTCTATGATTAATCCAAAAGTATTAACGTAGGAATTGTGGCTTAATTAGTAGATACATCAAGAATAAACATAAACAGCTTCATCCAAGGTATGAAATTAAGTCAGTACATAGTAACATCAACTACCATTGACCATTATATTTTGTTTTGAAATTCAAACTAGACCTTAATAGCTGAACTACATAGTGAAGTCCTCATGTTTGTGTTTATGTGTCTTGTAACTTAAAGCTTAATGGTTATATTTGATCAGCCTCTTCTTTACTGCTTCCCTGGTAGTGTACAAGGCCTGCTCACAGTGGCTAAAAAATCAAACTAAAAGATGCAAGTAAACTAGTATGAACAAATTATCATATACCCAGCAGTAAAATTTTATCATATAGCAGTCCACTGACCTTCTCTTGATCAGATTTTGATGTTAAGTTATTGCGGGAAGTAAATTCATACTAACATTGAGGAATTAAGTGTCAAAACAACAACAACAAAAAAAGAAGAAAATCATCATGAAAATCAAAGACCAAAATTGAAGAATCCCCAAATCAAACACCAAAATCAAAGACCCAATTTAAATTTCTACATGAAACAACAAAAACTTAATTGCATGACGGAATTTTTTTTTTTATAAAATCCCGAAAATAGAAAACTGAAACAGAAATTACTCCTAAGATTTGACAGTATGAGAGATTCGAGGAATTACCCTGAACCCCGAGTCCCTTGGTGAGATCTGATTGAGTTGGAGAGATTAATCCTTTTTGCTGAATAGATTGAGAGATTGCTTGAGGTACGGTTTTCTGAGAGATTTAAATCGATATATTGGTTCTGAGTTAGGGTAATCTTTTGAGAGATTTAGATCGAGATGCTGCTTCTGATGGAGAGATTTTTCACAGTGAAGAGGGTTTTCGTTTAGTGAGAATTATTTTTTTTCTGATGGTAAGAGAGGGTTTTTCATTGTGAAGAGGGTTTTCTTTTTTGTTTATTTTTCTTGTAGTGATTTTGATGAAAATTCCTATGTGTTTCGAATTTGGGCGACTGTACAAAAATTTTTTTTGGGACACGTTGCGATGAAGACACGTTGCATTTGTCCATCAATAAAGAATGTCTTAAAATTTCTCAAGCATACACGTGACCAAATTTGGGCGGGAGAGACACAATTTTCTAATTGATCCAAGCAAAAGCATACAGATTAGTAAAGAAACACACTTTCTAAAACAAACTAAAAGCCTTTCCCACCGCTAGATTTTAGTAGTTTTGCACCCATAATTTTGGTGCGTTAGATAAGAGAATATTACAAAAAAAACAACCATAAACAAATCAATGATTGGTCTAAACCAAAGCATACGGATTGATAAAGAAACACATTTTTTACTTCTCAAAAACCTTAAATGAACACGAATTCGTCGACTTTGAGAAAGAAACTCGCTGTGAGATCGAAACGTGACCATAAGGAGACCACTATATATCTTAGAATTCATAAGAACGATGAATCACACCAGTTTTGGTGTGAAGGTAGAAGATGGATTTAACGATCCATAAGAACGTGACCATAAGAAGACCACTATACATTAGTCAAATTAAAACAACATAGGAACCAATAATGTAACGATCCATTCATTTTAGCAAAACAAGCACGACAAATTTTCTATTCTCGAGAGTCAAATGCATCTAAATGGTATGTGATGGTGAAACCACCACCTAGGGGTTTCCATGAATTAGAGGAATACAATGAAAAGCTTGAGACAATTTGACATAGCAGAATATATTGTTAATCTTGAATCCACAAGATGATGGTGCTCCGAATCCACGTGAACACAAAATAGGCACAACGAACTACGTGTGTTAAACCAAGTTAAACCACAGAACAAAAGTTAAACAAAAGTTAAACCAAGTTTTGAATCAACACAACATTGTTCTGAATCCACAGAACAAAATTTAAACCAAGTGTTAAACACTTGAAACAGAGATACTTCATCATTGTTCTAAAAACTAAATATTACAACTAGTTTTGTAACTGTTAGACCTAATCTTGTTCTTCATTACAATTTTCCAACAAGTGGATACTTCCAGCGGCGGAACTAGAAAATTAACTTAGGAGTGGCTTTGGGCATTTAGGGGTGGCTTAAGCCTATCATTTAGGCTTGTTTTTGTCAGCACAACTAAATTAGGTAGTGAAACAAAAAGGTTTATTGGGATTTTAGGGGTGGTATAAGCCAGCCCTAGTTTGGCTTTAGTTCCGCCCCTGGATACTTCAGCTCTTGGTTTACAAATGGACTTTTATAATCCGGAAACTTGGTAAAAACGATGAATCCATCGATTTATAGGTATGATTGCTTCAAAATATTCCCCGAAACCTTAAAGAAACTAGGGGTTGGACTTGGTTGAGTGCTAACATAGAAAATATTCTTCAAACCTAATAATGAAAATATAAATCAATCTATCTCATTATTATCTTCAAAACTAACATAGAATATACTGAGTTGAGCGCTACTGTACACAAAAAGTGAAAATGAAAACATCGTTGGTGCATAGTTAACTGGGCAAAGGATTTCTACCTCTTTCGGATGAACCGCAGACGAAAAATATCAAAATTGAACATCACATGTTGAAAGATTACTAGAGTTAGACCTAAATTTCTCTTGCAGATGAATTGCAGACGAAATATACCAGAATTGAACATCACAGATTACTAGAGGGACGTATGTTATTTTTCTATTTTTTCCTATTAATAATTTTATTTTATTTTATTAATTTATTTTAAACACTTTTTTTTTGAATTAATAATCAAAACATTTTTTTAAAATATTACTTTTATCTTTTCAATCTCCATCATATCCGTCCATTTTTTCCAATCTATATCATACCCGTCCTTTTTTTTATTTCCTTAACAAATTATTTTTAATCTTTCTTCTTTTTATTTTTTCTTATCAAACAAAAGATTGTTACTCTTATTCGCTCTTCTTTTCTTCTTCTTCTTTATTTTTATTCTTCTTCCTTCTTCCTATTCTCCTCCGTTCATCACCTGCTCGCAAATTGAGTAAATCAATCAGAGAGTTCGTGATTAGAACAAGTGTTGAAAGATCAAAGAATATATAGTAGTGGTGGTGTTGATTCACGGGAGTGATCAATCTCAGAGAAAAAGGGAATCTCGGAGAATAAACTTAGGGTTTCTGTGAGATGGAATTGAAGGAGGATTTGGGTATGAAATTGAAGAATAATGGATGGGTTTGTTTCTGTGAAGACTTTAAAGAGTAATCAAAAGTTCAATTTAAGTTTGATAAAGATCTGCAAAGAATTAGGGTTGTCAGAAAATTTTGTAGAGGATGAATTTGATGTTTTGAGAAGGGGATTTGAGATGGGTTTTGACAGATTGAACGAATTAGGATTTATGATAAAGAATTATTAGAGTTTGAAGAGTCAGAGTCTTCATGGAAGGATTGGACTCAGTTGCTTGAATGAAGTTGTCTCGAGGTAATTGTCTACCTCTGTAAATTTAACAAGTTATTATTTCCGGAGTTAAGTTTGGTATATTGTTAATACGCTAAGATTGAATTAGATATACTATTCTGTAATGAAATTATAATTGCAGTTTAGTGGTTCTGTGGTGGTGTTGAAGTTATAGTTGAAAGAATTGGTGGTGTTACAGGTTCTGTAAGAAGATAATACGAGTGTGTTTGTTGATGAAACTGCAGGGGCATAAGAGTGTTGGAGTTTGAATTATGCATGTAAATGGAGAATGAGGTGAATAGGTTGATGTAATTTGTTAAGGGTGGATTTGGGGCTTCCCATTGCTATGTGCAGGTAAGCTGAGTTGTATATGTGATTGAATTGTAAAGCGCTTCTTGAATCGAATGTATGTGTAATGGAACTGGTGAAGAGAGTTAGATACAATAATCCAGTGAGAGGAGATAGTTTGGAAGCTATGGGTGATTGGTTGTTTAGTTTGGAAGCTATGGGTGATTGGTTGTTTGGAAAGAGTGAGTTGTAGTTGTTGTTTGAAGCTCAGATGTGTGGTGGTTGAGTTGAGGTTATCTGTGTTGGTTGCATTTGAGCAACGATGTGATTAGATTGTGTTTAATTTAATTGTCTGTGTAAGTGTTTTGGGTCATTTGGATTGTGTTAGTTCCCAATTGTGTTGTAACTACTGATTCTGTGTTGTTGTATATATGCTTGACAGGTTGATTTCTGAAAACATCCATGTGTAATTAGTACAATTTCATTTTGGTCTTAATTCTCAATTGAGCGTTTTCTTTTTTAAATTAAGTGACAGGCACATGAATTTTTTGTTTTTCACAATTTTGGAGTGACTGCCATAGGCATTAAGCTAATTTTCTAAAAGTACTGCATGATCCATTATCCCTTGTCCAATTTCCATTTGAATTTCATAAGTAAATTCGAAGTACTGCATGATCCATTATCCCTTGTATAGTTGAATCTGTATAGTTGGGCTATTTCGAAGTTATATCGGATTAGTTTGAAATTGAATCTGTATAGTTTTGACAGAAAATGGGGATGAAACAGTAGTTGTGCTTAATCTGTATTCATTATTTCCTAGTTATATTGTGTTCTTCGTGGTTTTCCATTTACGATATATAATCTCCCACTAATCTGTATTCATTATTTCCTAGTTATGAATCTGATATTGCTCTAACTCTTCTTTTTTCTGTTGCAGATTGAAGTGGTAGGTAGATTTAGTCCAAATGATGAATAAAGATTGGGTTCATTGGTCAAGGTTAATATCCTTCTAAGTTTTGTTTGCTATGTTATATTGTCACTCTAGAATGTTGATAAATATAATGATTGAATTCCTGATGCCTTATGAATATAATGATAGTATTTGCATAACTTGCAAGTGATAATTAGTTTGGGCATGTTATATTATCATTACATGCTATGCTATGTTGTTTACACCGTGCCTACATTTATGTAGGGGTAGTTGTGCATACCAGGGTGCAATGCAAAAGTTTAGATATGGCTTCTGAGAATCTTGGAAATCCTCCTACATTTAGCTGTCCGTGTGTTGATTGTAAGAATCTTGCTGGGTCACTTCCTCCGGGTACAATACATCTTCACTTGCTAAAAAGAGGTATGGATCCTACTTACATGGAGTGCGTTCTTCACGTGGAGAAGAATAGAAGTTCTACTGATGTTCCTTCAGAGGAAGCAACACGTAGTTTTTATCAGCTGTGGATAGAAGCTAATGTTGAAGGTTATTATCCAATTGATCCAGGTCATGAAACTAGGCAGGACGAGGACTTCGGAAAGCAGATAGCAGAGGCTGACTACCCTTTATACCCTGGTTGTACAACACACACAAATCTATCAATCACAATTGAGTTGTATAGGCACAAAACGATTAATGGTGTATCTCGGCAAGCTTTTGATGATCTTCTCAAGACAACTGGTTCAATTTTTCCTCCAGGTCATTGTCTTCCTAAATCAACATATGAAGTGAAGAAGTTGCTGAAGGCTTTTCAACTGACTTATGATAAAATACATGCATGTGATCTTGATTGTTGTTTGTTTAGAAAGGAGTTGAAAGATGCGAATGAATGTCCGATTTTTCACCGTTCTAGATGGAAGGAAGACACATCTAATATGGATGATGCTGACCTGTTAGATAAGCCCAAAAAGAAGATTCCGGTGAAGGTGCTTAGATACTTCCCTATTGTGCTGAGATTAAAGAGAATGTATAAATCAGCAGAGATGGCTCAACAGTTGATATGGCACGCAACGCATAAGAGTAAAGATGGGAAGATGCGTCATCCAACGGATTCTTTGGCTTGGAATCACATAGACACAAAGTACCCAGAGTTTGCTTCAGAATCGCGTAATTTGCATCTTGGGCTTTCTGCCGATGGATTTAATCCGTTTGGCGATCTTTCCCCAACCCACAGTTGTTGGCCGGTGTTGATTGTGGTATATAATCTTCCACCTCAGAAGTGTATGCAAGGAGAAAATATTATGTTAAGCATGTTGATTCCAGGAATGAAACAACCAGGTAGAGACATCGATGTATACTTGGAACCACTGATTGATGATTTGATTGAGTTGTGGGAAAAGGGCATAGAGGTTTATGATGCGTTTACAAAGACGATGTTCAACTTGAAGGCATTATTGAAGTGGACGATAAACGACTTTCCTGCTTATGGTAATTTATCCGGATGTACGTATAAAGGGAAGGCAGCCTGCCCTCTTTGTAGTGATAATACTCTTTCAAACTGGTTGCCTTTTAGTCGTAAAACTGTTTACATGAATCATAGGAGATTTTTACCTTACAGGCATCCTCTTCGTAATAAGAAAGCATGTTTTAATGGAGGGATTGAGAGGAAGGAGAAGCCACTTATTATGACTGGGGCTATGTCTTTTGAACGTCAGAGTAGTATTGTGAATAATTTTGGGAAGGGGAAGCATAACGAGGTGGAGAAAAAGAAAGATAAAGTGCTAAAGAAAAAGCAGCGGAAAAAGGGTCAGAGTAGTGCGGTAACAAGTGCAAATGCTGCTGCTACCAGTCATGCTGCTAATTCTAAGCCATTTAAGTGGAAAAGGGCAGTTGCTAATGATGCCGGTAAGAATGTTGTTGCTGAAGCCGGTAAGAGTGCTGCTGCTAGTTCTTGTGCACAAGATGATGACCATCCGATATTCAACAAACGGTCCATATTTTTCGACTTGCCTTATTGGAAGGTAAGTTCTAACCAATAGTATTGTTATATGTTTATTCTCTGTTTTAACATTAAGTGAGTATTATCAGATCATGAAGAGCTGTTTTAACTATATTATCACAATTGCTAGATAAGGTTATCATCACTATCTTGAGTGAATTAGAACTATATTATCACAATTGCTCATACTTTTTATGTTATGTTTCTTCCTTAGGAGTTGTTACTACGGCATAATATTGATGTTATGCATACATAAAAAAACGTATGTGAGAGTCTCATTGGTACTATATTGAATATAAAGAACAAAACAAAAGATGGCTTAAAATCCCGTAAAGATCTGAAAAGTATGGGAATCAGAGAAGAATTGCATCCAAAAGAGATAAATGGCAAAACGTGGCTTCCACCAGCACCATATAACTTAAGTGAAAAGGGAAGGGCAATATTTTATAATAGGATGAGAAATTTGAAGGTTCCATATGGGTATAGTTCTGATCTTAGGAGGCATTTCTCGAAAGATGGTTGCTTAGGTGTCCTTAAGGCTCATGATTATCATGTTATTATGCAACAAATACTACATGTCGCTTTGAAGGGACTTTTACCTGATGGGCCAAGTACTGCGATTTATCGTTTGTGTTCTTATTTTAACGAAATATGCCAAAGGGCAGTTGGTCTTGATAGATTAGTATAACTTGAAGAAGAAGAAATTGCTGAGACTTTGTGTATGTTGGAGATGTACTTCCCTCCATCATTTTTTGATGTGATGGTACACTTGACAATTCACCTAGCTCGAGAAGTGCGTTAATGTGAACATGTACAATATCGTTGGATGTATCCATTTGAAAGGTATTACTTGTTTCATTAGCATTAATACTTATGTTTTCAAAGAATACGTAAAAAATTAAAGGTTTGGTCTGTCGCAGGTATATGAAGACATTCAAAGAATATGTAAAAAATTATGCACAACCTGAAGCATGTATAGCAGAGTGTTACCTGGGAATGGAGTGTGTCAGGTTTTCTGATGTTCATTCGCAAAAAGAAGGTCAATGAGAAGTAAATAAAAGTCGTGATGAAGACACTCAACATGATTCCACACCGACAGGGCGTTCTCTTTCTAAAGGTGTTCCAGTGTGTATCGATAGTGAAATGCTAAAGATCGCTCATAAATACGTACTTTTTAACACTGCAGTAATCGACCCGTATAGAACATAAGTGACGTTATATTTTCATTTTAAATTGTTATCAGCTAATGCTAAAGTCAAATTGTCACCAGTTAATCTTTTCCATATTACTTTTTTTTCTTATTAAAATGCATATGGATGAGCTAAAATCTTTTGGTACTATCAGTGAAAACCAACTCATTTCCTTATACTCGAACACATTTGTAGATTGGATACGACAAAAGGTACGTGCACCACCACTTCGTCATTTGTTAGATGTTTGCAGTTTAGATTCATTTTTCCTACCTCTTTTTAGCATAAACCACAAAACAAGTTATATTTCACTATTTGGGATAGTTTTGTCATTCACTTCTTAACTTTTACCAAATCAAAACATAGAGCTTTCCCCATTACTGTGGTCACTTGTGTTCTGCTAACTAAATTATATTTATAGGTTAAAATGCAAATTCGTCAAGGAATATTAGTATCACTTACAATAGAGTGGTTGGCATATGGTCCTTTAGAAAACTGTGTATCATATAAAGGCTTGCAAATAAATAGATCAAGGTTTATTACGAAGGATGTTCAAAGAGTCACACAAAATAGTGGTGTTTCAATTGAATCAAAATCTTTAGTTAAAGGACGGTCACAAATGAGTGGTTTCTATGGTGTTTTAGATCAAATTCTCGTGTTGGACTATAATCATATGTTTCAAATTCCTATATTTAAATGTGACTGGGCTCACACCTATTTTGGTGTTAAGTTAGAGAAAGGCTTTACACTAGTCAACTTACGTCAGCATAAGAACCAATTTCAGAATGATCCATTCATCTTAGTGTCACAAGCCCGACAAGTTTTCTATTCTCGAGAGTCAGATACATCTAATTGGTTTGTGATGTTGAAACCACCTCCTAGGGGTTTCCATAAATTAGAGGAATACAATGAAATGGAAGACACAAGTTGTCAACCAGTGGAACCATTAACTCTTGCCTTGCAAATGGATAACCTGCACGAGAGTTATGCAAGAGCCGATGCTGAACCTATCTTAGTGGTCCCGACAAAGAAGAAGAAGAATAAGAAAAATAAAAGGAAGTGCCACTGATGGTGGGTTTACTCTTTTCATTTCTACTTTTTTTTTCTTTCTTTCATTCTACTTCTGATTGTATTTTTGTGTTTCAACGGGGAATATGCGAAATGGGTGCAATAGGATCAACTGAAGAAGAACCAAGAATGCAACTGTCAGTAGTGTATTATCTTTTTATGTATGGTTTTTAACTGAATTATGTAGTACAGTTGATGTTGGGTGATTTTTAACATTGTTTGTATGATCTGTTTCTTTTTATGTTGTTGTTGGTATGATATGCTGTCTGTTTCTCTTGAGGGAAACCCCTTTTTTAACTCCGCCATTGAAATGATTTATCATTTCATTGCCGGTCTCAAGCCCGGATAAAGGAGGAGAGAAAACGGGATTGTGGAATGGATTGGAGCAATTACTGTATCATTTACTTTACTCCATTATGGTAAGTTGTTTCGCTGAATTTCTGTGGCTTATATTCCTTTCCATTTCTTTTTCTTCTTCTCATGTTCTTGTTTCCGCTGTTGCTCTTTTTGGTATATTACCTAGTTATTTCCTTTCTGTTATTATAGAAATCAAATTGTTATGTATACAATAACAATATTTGTTTGTTATGATCAACAATGCCTTCTATGTTCAGGCAAAGCGTCACATTTGATGGTCTTTTTTTTAAGGCTCAATTTGAATTTTACTTATATGTAAAAGCAGACGTAATATACAATCAGTTATCTAAACGTGGAAGGATGGTTGGATTACACCCGATGATGCGGGAGACTGAGGTTCGAGTCCCTCGAGCCTCATTATTTTATTTTATTTTTATTTTTTTTACAACTCTTAAACGGGTTGTCATAGTAATAATAATTTTCTTTTTCTTTTTTTACAACTCTTAAACGGGTTATGATAGTAATAACAAAAAATAGAACAAAATTAGCAATATTGTGAGGAAAGAATAATGGTTGATAGCTTGTGCTAACCCCTAGTAGGCTTGTGTTCGAATCTCTCAAACACCATTTCTCCATATGATATTTTTTTTTATCTTCACCATATGATATTTTTTATCTTCAACAACTCTTATAAGTGTTGTCGTACAGTTATTCACTACATTAACGAGATGAGTTGTTAAAGTCTAAAGGTGGTCACTACTCTTTTCACAAAAACGTTGTGATATTGATCCTCGTCACGACTCTTTGTTCCTCTTTGGTCCTAAGAGTTGGACGTTTTATACTTTGACAACTTTTGTTTGATAAAGGTTGTCAAACATACCACCTTTCACAACCTTAAATATACGAGTTGTGAAGTTACAGTTGCAGATTACCGTTTTTCCCGTAGTGCCAGGATAAACTAACGATCTGTCTTTTATCTTTTAAACCTTCTAAAAGTTTTTAATGTATTTGCCTTTTGAAAACAATCATCCTTCACAACAACACTGGTCAAAAACAGAAACACTTCACTAAAAGTCTAAAACTTACCTCCAATTTGTCGTACGCTTTAGTTTGTTTCTTGCATTATTATTAGTTGTGCACGTTAATTGATTTCCCTTCTTAGTTCTATAGTTGGTTATTGGTTTCCTAAATCTATAATCGGCTAATTTCCTAGTTTAGTTGATTTCCTTTTCTTAATCGCAATGCTTTCAGAATTACTGGAGCCTATATAAGAAGGTCTAGTATTATTCACGAAGACATCGTACACATTGCTATATGATTAGTTATACCCTAGTAGATATGGAATATCTTCCGAAGAAAATTCAATCAAAAATTCTGTCATGTATTCCTAGAATGCAAACGTGTATCAAAAACATGGAATTCTCTTCTTTCTCATACAAAGACTGCAAAAGCTGGTCTCCTTATTTCTGGAGACAATGACTATTGGAGACCAGATGTTGAATTAAGATTTGGATACTATGATGAAATTCTTAGTCTTACACGGGTTCAAGAACGTGATTTTTTTTTATTATGAAATTCCTTATGATGAAATTCCTAGCCATAGACGGGTTCGAGATCGGTCACGGGATAAAGATCGTGATGATAATGAATGTTTATACCAAAAACTTACAGAGATCAATGTCAGACATTCTCTGGTAAACGTACCTAGGGATATGATGCCAAACTTGATTGATTCTTGCAATGGTTTGGTTTGTTTATTCGTACTAGATGATGGAGCACCCATTTTTCATATATTTAATCCCTTCACCGGAGAATGCATTGACCTGCCAACAACAGCAGAGACGATTAAATGGTCATGGGATTTGGTTACAATGCTTCTAGCAGCAATTACAAGGTTGTTAGAATTATGTACCCCGGCGGTATCAAAAACAAAGGATTGGTTCAAATATATACGCTTGGTGGTGATAGCAGTGGCTGGAGAGATATCGGAGAAATTAGTTGTATATTGAAGTCTAACGGGATCCTTTGGAATGGATCCATTTATTGGTTGGCATCAGGGCCGTAGCAAAGTATTTGGGGACCCTAGGCGAAATTATAGAAATGGGGGCCTATATAAGGAAGTATAATTTTTTTTACTTGTCATTTCATATGAAAGATATAATACTCAAACAATAAAATTTGCTAAGGAAGATAAGACTAAAAATATAAAGAAAATGGCTTATCACACAATGATTATACTTCAACGAAAAAAAACACAAAGATTGATCTTCCTTCCATTTACCACGCGAAGATAATACGACAAAACTGGAAGCGTCCCTTGTTTCAAAGAGAGGAGGATAGGTTATTCACATTTCATTTGATGGTCAAAGGCGAATTGAAAGCTAAGCAGTGGTAATTCTACCTCTAGAAAAAAATAGAGATGTCTCGTATGTTACCCTTAATATGTGGAAGTATCGACGTAACTTCATATAGAGTTTGTAATTAATTGTATCTACCATAACAATCTCAATGGAACATATTAAAAGTCCGTTTAATCTTTTTTGTAACAATGTCGTAGTTAAGATTTGATCAACTTCAATGGTTACCCGATTTGCATTATTAGCAATATCCACATATGATTTTTCAAATGGTAATATGTTTATTTTAATTTTATTATTTAATCTTCCTTTTTTTAAAAAAAAAATAGAGGTTGGAGCATAATAAAATGTCATAAGAGTTTGCAAACCATGACAAAAATGTTTGTTAAGTGTAATTGAGTGAGGCGTAAGGATGTGTGTATGATGTTGAGAGTTGAAGATTCGAATATATATACTCGAGAGGTCCTTGTAACAAACTATCATTTCTCATAATCAAAATTGATTCAAACTGTATTGTAGAAATATGGATATTCTATAAATGTCATAAACAAAACCCAGGACCTTCGAATAAAGAAGAGGAAATAATAAAGCGGTCAAAACAATAACAAAAGACCAAATTAGTAACCTTAATAATACACAATTAGTTTTCTGGCACAAAACGTTGAATCCTATTGGACTACTAGCGGAATAAGCCCAAAATTTGATATTTCTGACTAGGTTTCTTATGTATCTATCGGTAGAAAAGATTTTAATTTGGGGGCCCCTAAAATATGGGGGCCCTAGGACGTCGCCTAGCTGGCCTATGCTCAGCGACGGCCCTGGTTGGCATGGGACAGCAACCAGGGGAAGATTGCCGCATTTGATTTGGCAGACGAAGAGTTCCGATATCTCCCAACACCAGCTTTAGGAGTAGGACATAGTCTTTATAGTTTGTCCCAACTTACACTATTGGGTGGGTATCTAAGCATTTTTTATATGGATTCAAATTATAAGCGCGCGTACATATGGTCGTTTAAAAAGAAGCAGAATGATGATTTCGCTGTTGAGGAGGGCAATAATTCATCTTGGGATTGGATTTTGGAGTTCAGAATACCATCGTTTCCTATTCATGTAGATGATGATGATTATTTCGAAAACGGTCCAAAGCATGATAGTTACAAGCCTATTGGCCTTACAAAAAACAATGAAGTTTTCTTATTGTATAAGAAGAGAGAGTCTGCTGGAGGATATGGTCAGCCAATTATTCTTTGTCTCTATGACCCCAAAACTGACTCATTAATCAAGGTTATGCATTGGGGTCATAGGGACGTCACTGCTATTGTACAAGAAGAGAGAGTCTGCTGGAGGATATGGTCACCAATTATTCTTTGTCGCTATGACCCCAAAACTGACTCATTAATAAAGGTTATGCATTGGGGTCATAGGGACGTCACTGCATTTCCACACGTGAATAGTTTTATTTCATTAATAGATTCAAAGACAATTGAATTTGAAGCAGAATGCGGATCATCACTTGGAAGCGGCTGCATGGAGTCTACTACATGTGCAGCGGACTGTGCAGAGAACAAGTTGCAAATTTAACTGGAGGCTACTAGATTGATGAGATTATTGGTTTGCTAGGATTCTGTTTCTTTCTCTTCTCATTATATATGTGTTTCATTAGATAATTGATGTTCTTTATTTTGGTAATACAATGAAACAGGAATATGCATCTAGTGTTTAAACTTGAGCACTAGTAGACTTCAAGTGTTTAAGTCTTTTGACCTTCCCAAATAATCAGAAAGTATAATAGTTCAATGAAGTCTTTAGGATACAATGACTCCCTTGACAGCGTAATTGGATTCAATGTTTGTACATCCTTGATCCAATAAAGAACACACAATAGAAATTTCTGATGATTTTTAGAGAGAAAAAAAAACGCATTGATTTTGATTTTTTTGAATGAAAAAGCATCTTCGCTACTTAGAGAAATTACTATGGGATAATTGGACTTTTACTCATTCACATGTTGTTTTGTTTTCACGAGTATTCAAACTTACCTCCAATTTGTCGTCAAACTTGAGATACCACGTACACTTTGGTTTCTTTCTTGCATTATTATTATTAGTTTTATATGTTATGACTAGGTATCACCGGGGCCTTACGGCCCCGGCTCAACCTCTGATTAGTATTATGTATCGCATAGTCTTTAATATTCAACATGGTTTTTAACTGGGTATATATATATATATATATATATATATGTTTCCTGAATATAATTTAAAATACCATTAATATACTTATCGGGACATCTTACTAATATAATCCAACTTATGTTATCCTGGTATAGGGGTGTACAAAATGCCCGGAAGCCTGCAGCCTGCCATGTACCGCCTGGGTCCGAATGAGCCCATGGGCTCCCGACAGCCTGTCATGGGCTAGCCCGGCCTGCCTGATAATTATAATTGGGCGGACCCGGGTTTTTGTTTAAAAATTGGAGTCCTACCTGTTTACCTGCCCGATAGCCTGTTTAATTACGCGGTCTGTCTGACTACCCGGTAGCCTGTTTAGATTCCCGTCCTACCTTAATAATTCATCTAGAAAATACCTTAAAACAATATGCATGTAATTATTCTCTCATAAATGATGCATATAATTATATACCTTACCTAAATTTTTTATCAATGCAAACTTTAATTAGTGACAACATAATTCTAGGGATGATAAGAAATTGAATATTAATTGATGTTTTTTTTTATAGAAATTACCTTATATTAAATAGTTACTTTCCTTCCCTTATAGATCCCTTATACTATGCAATTACCTTCCTTTAGGCTCTCGGATGACAACACAACTTTGCTTTTTTTTTTTTGTTATTTCCTTTTTAATACACTAGGTTTTATTTGACTGCACCATTAAATTTTCTTGGATTACTAGGTATATAAATTTGACAGACTCATAATGGCTTCTATTGTCTTCTCTACTTTTATGGTAACATCAATTTAATCTCACGTACCATTTGACTTTTTATTTTGACCAGGTTTCTTATTCGTCTAATTGAAATGGATCTTCGTCAGAGAAAACGAACACATAAAGTGTGGGAGCATTTTGATCAAATTAGCGTACTAGTTCCAAATGATCCTGAAAATAAGAAGACGTTAAAGCGTGCACGGTGTATGATATGTGGGGAAATTAAATCGGCGGATCCAAAACAAGGCACTTCTCATCTTTATTGGCACCTTAAAAATTGTTCGGAAAAGATCCAAAATGGTGATTAATAGATCAATGATTCCTTGATTTGTTTTAAGCATGGAATAAAGTTTTGTAGTAGTTTACGAATCTCTGTTGAACTTAAAGCTTAATTTGAACAATCTACAATTTTATGTTCCTTATACCAATTTACTAATTTTTAGTAAATAATAGTAATTTTTTATTTATTTTTCACAAGACCCGATACCCGCCCGGCCTGGCCTGGCTCAGCCTGTCTTATTTCACGGGTTTGGACAGGCCATGGGCAGAAAATTTCTGTTTTTTCCCGGCCCGGCCTGGCCTATCAAACTTAATGGGTAGTTAGGTTAGTAGTCCCGTCCGGCCCGACCCGTGATATAATCGGGCTTGGGCTGGCCTGCCCGGCCCGATGTACACCCCTATCCTGGTATCACAATTAATGATTTCTAAATTGTTTACCTTGGTGTGTTTTTTATTTTCTTCTAGGATAATTAAATGGTGGCCATTAATTCAATGTAAAAATCACCTTTCAAAGTTAATATAATGTGACCTACGTGTATAATGATGAGCCTTGTTATCTAACAAATTTGGACATGCAAGCGTGGTTTGAAACAAACAAATAAAGAATTCCAGTATTCATGTATTTGGTTATTCTGAATAGAAAAAAAATTAAGAATCTGAAAGTAATAAATTTAAATTTTAAAAATGAATCCATAAAATCTATTCGAAGAGAAAAAAAGTCCACCTTAGCAATCTGTAATTCAGAACGATGTTGGGTTCCTAACCAACAACTATGTCCCATTTCAATTCATAAACAATATGATTACTTGTTAAATGATATAATTCTCGATACTTAGTACATCTTGTTCTTGATAATTGGTATTCTTGACAACTCTTTACATATCACAAAGATCAATTTGCACTTATCAATATTTTTTTTAAAACATAATAAATCTATTGTTTTAATGCTTAACAAATCATAATGATATTTGGATGCATAACACTTATCAACATGCGACAATAAATAGAAAAACATCCACAATGATGTAGATAGGGTTTAAGGGACAACATCTTACAATAAATTTGATATTTACATTCGTCTGAAATATACGATGAACTTGTATATTCAATTAATTTTCAATATATTTATATTTTCTCATATAGGAGATTCGGTTCTTACAACCATATAAACCATGTACCATAAAATTTCTTCGTGTTTGAGAAGAATTTGGGTCAGTTTTTTCATCTAAAATTAGCACAAATAAATTTGTGAATCTATTCCAGAATCCAAATTTTTCAAGAATACAAAAGGAAAAAATCATATAGGGTGATAAATAATTTTGAAATTCAATCTTGTAAACATATGAAAAACAGATGCTTTACCTAACAAATTTATTCCTTGATTTATGTAGATGCATTTTACTACAAACTACATCCAAAGGATAGAAACGTGATACTCATCTCAAATGAAAGTAAACACTCCACAATGAACACAAGATATACGTGGTTCGGTATGATTACCTACGTCCACGGGGGTGAAAGGATGAATCTTATTACTTCGAAGTGTTACAAGGGTGTTGCTCTTAGTTGGATTTCCTTACAAGGCGAACTTACTAATCACTTACTTCTTCTTAGTGTTCACTCGAGTTTCTCTCCTTCTCTCTCTCAAAATTACAACCTAACTTTCTTGAATATAAGTTCCTCTATTTATAAGAGAAGTTCTATACATCCAAATTAAGGTGTTGGTCATGTTACATCTATTCAGCAGTTCTGTGATCAGGACGACTCACGTCGTCTCATGTGGCCGATGTATCCTGACTCCTCGCATATCCTTCGTACGGGCCGATCTCTTCAGGTGCTTTATTAACACGATGTCTCCTATCTTGACCGTCGCCCTTACGGTTATCCGATGTGACCCGTACCTTCTTATCCGTTTGACCATAGCTCCTCGTTTGACCTGCCACGCCTTATCTTGTCAGCTTTATCAGAAGTCTGGGTCAAGTCTTATCCGACATCATTACGCCCGATCCACGTGGCTCCTTAATTCTCGCACCCGTTAATCTTCGCTCTATACTTCGCGTCTCTTCGTATTTGGGTACACCAGGCCTAGGATGTTGCCACCTGGATCTATGGATAGTTTACACATACAATTTATTTCATCAAATATTCTCTTTTCAACTTGAAGATAGGGTTTATTCAATCATGACAATCTGATGCTTGATTATTATTTTTTGAAGCATCTGATGCTTGATATCATAGATGCCTTATAGTTTTGGCCAATTCGAGTTACCAATCAGCATTTCAAATATATATGGGTGATGATTAAAATGTGTAATGGTCATCAAACCTCGATAGATCTCAAATAATTCCCCAAATGGAAAACAGCTCGTCTAAATCCTACATAATTCGAATCCAACTACTTCATCTCTGGATGCCATCCTATTTCTCCGTAGGGAAAAAGCAAAACATAATGCAGGGGCAAGTACGCAGGGTGACATTCAGAAATATGTTCAAGTGCATTACCTGCTTTCAGATGTAGTATGAAAAATGAAACCATAAAAAATAAAATAATTTAATTTAACTAATCTTTGGTAAATTGTCTTGCATACGAATCTAGATGCTTCGATTCAAGTAGCCAACCGTATTTTCCTTATATAGCAAAAAGAAAAAAAGTACAATGTAAAGGCCGATACCCATGAAGGGACTTAAAAATTCAAATTAATTTCGTACAATCAATTGTAAGTATCATTAGGAGCTAACTAATGGTTGATATTTTCTCCTTGATAATTCATAAGGCTTGACTTCAATGTCGTCTTGGTGTATCACCTTTTTTTCATGCTTAATTAACATAAAGCTTTCTAATTCAACAATAAATAATGCCTACCTTACTTTTATATATTTGTTTTTTCAAAAGTAGTGTAACATGTAGTATATTCAGTTTAAAAGATAAGATTATATATGAGAAGTACGCTAAAAAAAATTAAAATCATCCCTATCAAAGATAGGAAACTTTCAAAAGTAATCACAATAAATGCACACACATTTCCATTTAAAAAAGCTTAAATACATGGACAAAACTAAGTAGAAACTTCAGGTTTTGAGTTCGACCGAAGGATAATCAGAGCAAGGAAAACTTTGGAAAATCAAATGGTACAAAAATAAGAACAAAGAGAAATAAGTGATGACAATATCACGTTTAAAAAAAAATGATTGAACGAACGAAGCGAAACAACTCGCTGCCTTAATGGCTTGACGATTTTAGTGTTATATTTTTTAAGAGATTACATATTGAGTGCGTACACAAACATTTCAATCCCATGATGCCCAGTTTTTCGTAAATTACTCAAACGCTCATTGAAAGCAGTTCAAAGCACTGAAGAAAAAGGCAAAGAACCAAGAAGTCCAACCAGGTCCTAGTAAACAACCTTGTGGGATACATGAGTTTGTAACAACCGTCTCACCGATCTGAATACTTTCAGGAGAAGATAACTCGACTTGATCCTTTCATTCTTGGTAGAGATTTGGTTCTCTGACCTTTTAGTATAAAAAGCCTAATGTCCTATCTCAATGACACTTTTGAAGTCAATAAAAGTTGCCATCTTCTTGTGAAGTTGTGGTGATTGATCTAGGCAAGCATGGTGGCATTTATAGTCAAGTCAGAAAATAAATGCACCACCTTTAAGCTTGATATCAATTTTAGTGTTTCCAATTCAAAACAAATCGCCAAAAAATAATTGTTGCCACCAATTTAAGCCACACCCATCATTCATAACAAATTATGTTGGAAGAAATAAATTATAGTTAAATTGCTCAAGAAATTGTAAAAATAAAATAAAATGACTTGTAAAAATGTGAAACAAAGTTATTTTTCAAAAAGAAAAGAAAGGAACAAATTCACAAAGTTATTTTAAAAGACCTAGTCAATGTCATGTTGCCTATGTCATGGTAAGGCGATGATTTCTACCATTGTTTTGTATGATCGTCTTTTTTCTTAATTTTTTATATAGTTATACTCTTTGAATTCAATGTGTTAAAAATATTTCAGGGAATAAGCAATGATTGTGTACGTAAATCCCGATGTTGTGGAGATTATGAGTACCTTTGATATTTTTCTTCATCAATGCAAAGTAGATCTTTGCTGGAAAGCTTACAAACCAATTATCTCTACTTTCACATTATCCTACATAGTCATTCTCACTCTCTATATGTCCATAAATTTTCAGGTCTAATGCACTATTAGTATCTTCTCCATTCCTCCTCTCTTTTTCTGTCGGAGTAACATTATGATATTTTCAGTTTTAACTTATGGATTAACATTTTCAAGAGTTTTAATTTTCTGTTTTAGTCACACAGTGGTATATTTTACGATGTGTGGATCCAGTTGATTTATGTCAAGATGCCAACTCAACTTTCCATACGGAAAAAAGAAAAACGCAATGCAGAGGCAAGTAAGCAGGGTGGTGCTCGGAGATCTAGGAAAACCTTTTATCTCTTTTAGGTGAAGCAAAATACTGGGGACACATAGTATGTCAAAACCATCTTCTGGAAATATAATCACTTCGGCGGTTGTTTGTAAATTATACCACCAATAAATTTGATAGTGTTATCGATATGACGATACTCTAAGTCTCATGTGCAAAGAATAGTTATTGATGTGAGAGAGTATTATGAACTGGCTCACGTACATCTTTGTCGAACATGCAGGGAATGATTAGGATCGTCTATATAAAGCAGAAAATAAAATGTTTATTTTTTGTACTAATTCTCCACTATTTTTTTCAAGTACCCTAAGTACTGAAAAAACACATTGAACCCTTGTTTTTTTAAGCTCAAGACTGATAATAGCATTCGAAGCTTTGAATTCTTGGATGTAATCACCAGATAATTTTGCGGGCATCACCAGCATCATATAAATCTCCTTCAAGCTTTTGGGGGTTCAAGCAACGGAGGGAGTTTTACTTTTCCTTGGAGAATATCCTTCAAAGGTTAGATTCTTTTTGAACGATTTAGTCAATCTCTCATCATCCCGATGCATCGGCCTACATACAGAGCATTCAACATATGTTTTTTCAAGATGATAACAGATAGATAAGTCTGGCTCACGGTTATGATTTACGACGTTTGGTGTACCCACATCGTCCTCCTCGTCTTACTACGAAGTTCATGCAAATCATTTGATTTAAAAAAATTTTGCAATGGTTGTTCTATACACAAACGTGGATGCGTACCATTAAGTTAATGACAAATATAACATCCAAATATAGATGGAAATTCAATAGCGGAGTTAGTTTGTATATACGTTTAGCCTAAAGAGTTACCAATAGATCCACATGCTCCATTCTTATGTCATCAACCACATTACTGGGTGCGTTATTTGGATTCCCCGGTGTAGTAATTTGAAGTGAAAGGGCCAAGAGATTATTCTTAGTTTCATAAGTCTGCAAACACAATATTTCGGAGAAGCACATTCACTAAATTTTATTTGAACGACAACCCCTATGGTGGATCACTCGCCATGTGTCCATGTGCTCAACCACAGCCTGCACACCCATAAATACATTTTCAATGCCCAAATGATAAGAACTATTGATCCCAGTGGCTGAAAATTTCCAAAAATAATAACAACATCAATACATAATACGCAATCTAGTCGCTAAACAAATCTTGAAAAATCAAATGGCAAGCACAATTTGTAATTACTTTTTGCATGACTCTTATACTCTTCCCATGGAAAGTAATCAAATGGAAAGTAACCTGATTTGCACACATATCCTACAATGGAAACCATGTAAATTTAAACACATTAAAGATCCATACCATATGATATCTCAAGGAACTATCACTTCACCGTGGACAACGGAAACCAGTAGAGGAAACAAAATTTGAACAAAGCCTGCAAAATTGGCAAGAAACAGAAACCTTATTCCATGGATCTTTTCCTATTAAAACAAAGAAAACAAAAAAAACATAACAGAGAGATTCGGCAGTAATCACATAAAATCAAACAATTTTTCTGCGCACCGCCCTATGATCATATGTAGGCTAAGAAACTGTCATGTGTAGAAGAGAAAGAGATTTCCTCCTGCTGCAATAGATCATTCTCTCTCTCCCCCTCTTACCTCAAAATAAAATTGTCCACGTAAATCTCCTCACTCTGTAAGTTTATTATCGTTGCATTGGAGGAGTAATACTCAATACGTTCAATGGAACAACAGAAGTAGCAACGAAGTTCAATGTTTCCCCGTGGTAAGGGTTCTCCAAGTCATTATAAAGCATACTCAGTCTTAGAACTATCAAGTTCAGAAGCATTATGGTCCTAAAGAACTGCAGGTTGTTTACATCTACAACAACAGTTCAACTTCCATTTCAACACCATAAAGAAGAAAAATGCTATAAATAAATTAAAAATATATATCAAAATATACAATTAGCAGCCTATCGTTAGGGTAAAACAGCTGCTACCATAAAGAAGTTAAATTAAATTCAATCCAGATTTTTTTATATATGTATATTAATCAGCTTTACCCTATTAAAGAAAAGTTTAATTCAATTTAATCCAGATCATTTGAGGTAATCATCTGCTTGTACGCCTACTATTTTAAAATTTCTTAATAAAAATCATATATACAAAAAAAAAAGATAGTAAAGCAGGTTGATAGTGTACCAAATGATCAGTGAAATTATGCAACTTAAAGAATGAATGTAAAAAAATTGAAATCATGAATCTAACTCCATTAACTCCATCAACCTCGCATTAGCAAAACCAAATACCTATGTACAAATAAGATAAAACTATAATATTCATAAACTTTATCAGACATTCTTTAAAAAAAAATGTAACATCAGCTAAAAATTAAAAGTCTATTAAAATCCTAATCTATCTGCTTAATCGAAATTAAAATGCTATTAAAATTTTAATAATCCCTCGAACAAACAATATCACCCGGGAAACAATGAACCAATAGTTTAGATTATTTTACAGTAGGTTAAAAAAATCTGAAGATCAAAGGCCAAAGGTTAACTAAAAATACCTTAATAGGAACTGCATCCTATGATAAAGCTGAAGTAGGCATTTCCACGAACTATTGCGGTACAATCCATCTCCTCGAGTAAGAACCAATTTTTGATCTTCACTTGATCAGCACAAACATCATTTTATGTAAATGTATTGAATCCAAAATGTCATTTTACGACAACTCTAAATTCTAAATCGTTCAAACGCAAAAAAAATCTCATAACCTTTTCGTTTGAAAAAAAGGCCAGATTTTATTAGTACCTTCGGGTAGAATATACTTGGTATGGTGAAGAAATGTTTCAATAACCTGCACATATAGAGAGAAATAGCATCATATTTAAATTAGAGAAAATGGAGAAAAAAGAAAGTATAGATTAGTACTAAACTAATATTATGCCGTTCAATGTTTGTTCTTCGTCAAAATCTTAAATACAATGTTAGACAGGAAAAAATGTAGATAAATTGTTACTCGGAACTTCTTAGAGGTTGTGCACCATAACATATAGATCATTGCGACCTAATATATGGCAAAGATTTATTCCTATCCATGAGCATACAATATCAAGTTCACCTGTAGCAATCTCAGTGAGCAACATTATCGTCTTCAATAAGTAGCCCCTGAAATCATCCAAGCATGGATTATCACTATGATGCTCTTTTACTCTTTCAAAAATATTTTGGCAGTTACAAATATTAAGTGATCGTCATAAAATGCCGGAAACACTAACGAAGGATGTCTGACACACCTTGGCTATCTTGCAATTCATGTAGTGGCCTTTCTTTCCCAACCTATAACTATCAGATGCGATTGTAGAAGGACAAATGATATCCTAAAAAAGAAAAAACCGGATCAATGGGTGCATCAGTATGCAAATAGTAATCTACACTTACGCAATGGGCGCTTTAAATTAGTAACACACAATCAAATAATCTTTTTACTTTCTGTTGATGGTGGTTTTTAAACAAGGGGTAAAATCGTAAAACCCCATGACCTAGTGTTACCCGCAACACATTAACTAAGAGCATTTAACTCAGGTGTAAATAATTAATAGGGGTATTTTTCCAAAATACCAGATTAGGGTTTTCGACACAGAACCCTAATTTCAAAATACCACTTGCACTCAAGGTGCAACCAACACTCGAGATATCAACACAAACTGGGGGATGCTTTCCAGGGTTTTGGTTTGGAGGTCACAGCTTGCAGTGTACACTACGCTCACATTAAGAAAGCGTGAAAAGGAATAAAGCGGTCAAATAAATGAGGAAATAATGGTGAAAACGTTTTCACCCATAAATACCTTGCGGTTACCACCTCCTCTCATTATTTCACCCTTTACTCTCGTCCTTCATGAGGCCAGGGTACGTTTCAATCTCGACTTGTATAAATAGGTCTTACCTATTTCCACCAGACAACAAGTCTCGGTCAGGAGAAAAATACTACACTCTTAGAAAGGAAACTTTGCAAGCTCTCCCAAAAGCTTTCATCTCTAGCAAGCTTCCTAAGCTTCTACTTTCTGATAGCAGTCGAGATACTACTCTCCCAGAATTATTCTAGTCTCAACACCTTTCTTTGCTTCCCTCCCCAAATCAACCCTTCTCCTCAACTTTGTGACCGAAGCAAGTCTGGAATGGCCATTTCTTGGTTTAGGCCGGACTTGTACAGATTGATCTCTCGAATCTATAAAGTGATCACGTGCAACACATTTGTTTAGGGTTTGAACCAGTTTCTCACTCACCTACCGAATTTACCGAAATCGGCAAAAACGATTTTCACCCATAAACACTTTCTTACTCAAATGAAAACACCGATGCCTCAATAAAAATCTCAATCACTATCAGTACTACTAAAACAATCCAATCACTCTACGTAATGGATGTGTTTAAGATCACTCAATAAAAATTTAATCAATTCAAATTTAAGACTTGCATGGATAACAATAGTGATTAATGGAGGAAAATGAAAATATTATGCAGAATTCAAAAATAATAATAATTTTGGTTTCAACTTCAAGCTACACACCTTATTGCTTGAAGAAAACTTATTATAATGTTGGTTTATGTGAATGAAAATTTAAGAGTTTGTCATTCAAAAACTACAGAAAATCAGTAAAATAAAAGAAGATTCTTCTCAGCATAGATCATGACCATCCTCATTGGTTCTGCTCATCCTTTAATGAAATTCATTCTAGTGGTCCTTTAATGAAATCCATGAGCAGCACAATAAAACTGAACTCTTTAATGGAAGCTCATGAGTTTTTCTCAGCCTAGACGATGGCCTATCTAAAACACACAAACCTCAAGATAGTTCATATAATTTGAATTAAGTATCTTATTGTTATGAGCACAACCAAAGCAGTAGCTCGATATCTCTGAAAAGAAAAGGAAAGAAAAATCGAAAAAGTACATAATCTTAAAGTAGTAGTTGCATAAGGGTATAGAAATCTAGCAACTCACTTGAAGGATCATCCAAGTTCGAGCTAATTTGGTTGTCTTGGTCCATCCTCGCAAAACTTCGTGCACCATATGGGCTACCACTTGTCACTTGCACCATCTCAAAAATCCCAGATTCAAATGTGTATCCAATAGGAGCATAAATTAGTCCATGGTGAACAAATTGAGTTATTGCTCCCAACCTGTATATTTATAGGTTACCAAATAGGAATAATCAGGTACGAATTCCTACTAAGATGAGATTGATCATGTCCCAACCCTCGATTAACCACGGCGGATCCAATTGCTCCCCATTTTTCGATTATCCTAGAATGTGAAGTACCCAAAATTACACACTCCTGCAAGAAAAATATTATAATATAATTATATTCAGAATGCCATTGAATTAGAATGATCTACACAACTAACAATTATCTTTTCAAAAATTCACAACCGACGCTACCCACTGATTTCATGATTCATACTATTTTCACATGGGACACTTAATTAGTTTCTTCCGCATTTCGTCCAATGACTTGTTTTAGAACCAAGTACTTAGCTTCCATACATGTTGATAGATTATACTAAACAACACTAAAAGGCATAAAAATACTTTAAGAACGCAAAAAGAACAAAAAGAATCAATTAGTAAACATTTTAGCCAAGGGAGTACTCCCTCTTTAATATATCAAAGCCATTAAATGCCCACCTCATCATTAACGTATCCCATCATACAAATCCATCAAACGTTTTCTTATACACACCTGTTCCTTTTAAGACTCCAATAATTTCTTTTGCACACTAACCTCCTGTACAGTCATAACCTGACCTTCCCACCAGTTTCTGCCACCAACATTTGCTACTGAAGATATTGATGACTTTTTTTTTTTGCCAGTGAAAGCAAGTATGGGACTTTCTTCATCATTATTCTTTTGCGAACCATCCGTGTCATTGTCACCATCTAGAGAGGTTTCATCATAAAATACCAAGCCTTCATAAGTTTCTTATTCATATCATGTCCACATGGTAAAGATTATCATCTATCTATCAGTTATTACATTGATAAGACCTGTTCATAAACAATTTTTCCTTTTGACACGCTTCCTCAAATTTATTCGGTTTGATTCGGGTGATACACGCACAATCATGGCCATATCAGAAGATTTTCCAAGTTCAGATACAATGGGATAAACTGCGAGAGGAGTATACAAAAACATGAGAAGAAGGCTTCCACAATGACAGGATTGGTCGTGGAAAGCTCAAAAGTTGAAGATTGGATCAGCAATTCAGGAACCAATACTAAAACCAAACCCCAACACTACAACCACTGACACCATCATATAACTAAAACCTCATGTGTTTGTGTTGATTGTTTCAATGATGTGTTTCTGATTTAAGCGGCGATCGTGGTGGTGATCTACAACTGTTTGTTTGATATTGGTGGTGGAGGTGGAGTAGTACTAAAAAACAAAAGAGTGAAACACTGGAACTGTGCGACAGATTCAGGGGTGACAAGGAGTTCCTTCACATATTTCCTTTCTAGATATTCACAACCTTAAGTTTTGTTCCATTACACCATATATGTTACAAATGGAATCATACAAATACCTTCTCTGGGTGCTCTCACGATTAATAAAAGAAGAATACTACTGATCCCAAGCCTGAAACAGTGAGATGAACCAAAAATTAAGAATCAGTTGTAACAAACCCCTACTTTCAAAATCTATTTACCCTCACAAAATCCGTTAACCCTAATACCGACTTAACCTAATTTACATCAACTGACAATTAACCTCTGCAAAAAAAATGAACGAAACCTAAAATTTGACTAACCTGATTCATAATTTCAACCAACTAATGGTTCTTTATGTATAATCAATTACCCACTGTAAAAATAAATATAAAAAACATAAATCTTTATGCATAATCAATCAGAGACAAAGTTGCACCAGAAACAAAAACAAAAAGCAAAACGTATGTTATAAAGAAGAAGTCATTGGAAGAGATATAATCGTCGAATTAAGATGTTGTTACCTGAAGAAGAGAGGGAATAATAATTTAAACACGCAGGTGTTTATGGGTGAAAATCGTTTCTGCCGATTTCGGTAAATTCGGTAGGTGAGTGAGAAACTGGTTCAAACCCTAAACAAATGTGATGCACATGAGCACTTTATAGATTTGAGAGATCAATCTGTACAAGTCCGTCCTAAACCAAGAAATGGCCATTCCAGACTTGCTTCGGTCACAAAGTAGAGGAGAAGGGTTGATTTGGGGAGGGAAGCAAAGAAAGGTGTTGAGTCCAAAATAATTCTAGGAGAGTAGTATCTCGACTTGTATCAGAAAGTAGAAACTTGGGAAGCTTGCAAGAGATGAAAGCTTTTGGGAGATCTTGCAAAGTTGCCTTTCTGAGAGTGTAGTATTTTTCTCCTGACCGAGACTTGTTTTCTGGTGGAAATAGGTAAGACCTATTTATACAAGTCGAGATTGAAACGTACCCTGGCCTCATGAAGGAAGAGAGTAAAGGGTGAAATAATGAGAGGAGGTGGTAACCGCAAGGTGTTTATGGGTAAAAACGTTTTCACCATTATTTCCTCATTTATTTGACAGCTTTATTCCTTTTCACGCTTTCTTAATGTGAGCGTAGTGTACGCTGCAAGATGTGACCGCCAAACCAAAACCCTGAAAAGCATCCCCCAGTTTGTGTTGATATCTCGAGTTTTGGTTGCACCTTGAGTGCAAGTGGCACTGCTAGTGGCGCGTGTGGCTTGTGCCATTGGCATGTGCGGAATGCCCTTGTTGCGGGTTGTACTTCGAGTGCAGGTGGCAATGCCAGAGCTGCTAGTGGCGTGCGTGGCATGTGCCAATGACATGTGCGGAATGCCTTGGTGGTAGGTTGCACGGTTTGCAAGTTAGGCTACCAGCGTGTGTGTTTGGCATGTGCCAATGACATGCGTGGCCGTTAGGGCCGTGGCCTTGGTAGGAAAAGCTACCAGCGAGCATGTTGGCATGTTCCAATGGCATGCGTGGCCGTTAGGGCCATGGCCTTGGTAAGAAAAACTACCAGCGAGCATGTTGGCATGTGCCAATGGCATGCGTGGCCGTTAGGGCCGTGGCCTTGGTAAGAAAAGCTACCAGCGAGCATGTTGGCATGTTCGAATGGCATGCGTGGCCGTTAGGGCCGTGGCCTTGGTAGGAAAAGCTACCAACGAGCATGTTGGCATGTGCCAATGGCATGCGTGGCCGACTTGACCTAGTTGCACGTTTTGCAAGCCTAGGGCGCTATATTTGGCATGCGCCAATGGCATAGCGGCTTGGAAATATGGCTTGTGGTACGTGTTGGCATGTGCCAATGGCATGTACGTCCATGTTGACCTAGTTGCACATTTTGCAATCCTAGGGCGCTATGTTTGGCATGTGCCAATGGCATAGCGGCTTGGAAATATGGCTTGTGGTACGTGTTGGCATGTGCCAATGGCACGTACGGCCATGTTGACCTAGTTGCACGTTTTGCAAGCCTATGGCGTTATGTTTGGCATGCGCCAATGGCATAGCGACTTGGAAATATGGCTTGTGGTACGTGTTGGCATGTGCCAATGGCACGTACGGCCATGTTGACCTAGTTGCACGTTTTGCAAGCCTAGGGCGCTATGTTTGGCATGTGCTAATGGCATAGCGGCTTGGAAATATGGCTTGTGGTACGTGTTGGCATGTGCCAATGGCACATACGGCCATGTTGACCTAGTTACACGTTTTGCAAGCCTAGGGCGCTATGTTTGGCATGTGCCAATGGCATAACAGCTTAGTTTGGCATGGTTGCCAATGAGTACGATATGTAGTTTGGTTTTGGCGTCGCTTCCATGGTGCGCAGTGTGCGGCTTGGTTTGGCATTGTTGCCATGATGCGCAGTGTGCGGCTTGGTTTGGCATTGTTGCCATGGTGCGCAGTGTGCGGCTTGGTTTGGCATTGTTGCCATGGTGCGCAGTGCGCGTCTTTGTTTGCCATTGTTGCCATGGTGCGCAGTGTGCGGCTTGGTTTGGCATTGTTTCCATGGTGCGCAGTGTGCGTCTTGGTTTGGCATTGTTTCCATGGTGCGCAGTGTGCGGCTTGGTTTGGCATTGTTGCCATGGTGCGTAGTGTGCGGCTTGGTTTTGGAATTAGGGTTCTGTGCCGAAAACCCTAATCTGGTATTTTGAAAAAATACTCCTATTAATTATTTACACCTGAGTTAAATGCTCTTAGTTAATGTGTTGCAGGTAACACTAGGTCATGGGGTTTTACAATTTTACCCCTTGTTTAAAAACCACCATCAACATTAAGTCCCCTGCTTAGCTCGGAATAGGGGATTTGTTGCGAGGTAAGCATAAGATGGTGACAAACTATCAACAGCAAACCGTAAAGAGAATTGAGGAGGCTTGTCTGACCTTTTATAAATAGGATTTGGAATCCTTGCCTCTGGTAGTTTTGCACAAATCAGGAGGCTGGCACA
The DNA here is from genome assembly GCA_023529315.1 of Papaver bracteatum. Lineage (NCBI taxonomy): Eukaryota > Viridiplantae > Streptophyta > Magnoliopsida > Ranunculales > Papaveraceae > Papaver > Papaver bracteatum. Next base: position 779,159 of record JAJJWX010005115.1, read on the forward strand.
ATTGGTTGGGCCGGTGCAGCTTGGGCGACGTTGGGAAGTTGCGTGAGTTGGGAAACTGAGTGTGCTAGCTGGTGGGACCGGCGCAGGGTGTAGAAGATGTGCGTGCTTGCAGGCGTGGCTTGGGCGGTGATTGGGAAGTCGGTGCAATTGGTGGGACCGGTGCAACTTGGGCGACATTGGGAAGTTGGGCATTCTTTTGGGACCGGCGTAGAGTTGGGAAGCTGCCTTGGGCGGCATAAACGCAAGATTGAGAGGCTAGCGCGGTCGTGGAAAGATGGCACGGGCGCGGAAAGCTGGCATGGGCGTAGAAAGCTGGCATGGTGGGGCCGGTACAAAGCTGGGAGGCTAGCGTGGGCGCGGAAAGCTGGCATGGTGGGGACGGCACAAAGTTGGGAAGATGGTGTCTTATCGTGTTGGCTGGTTGGGAGGACTCCGAAACCCTAATTGGCGCCCGTTATTGAAATTGCTGCAGAATCCTCATACGAACTCGGATTTTGACGGTCCGCATATTATCCCAGGTTGCGTGTTGTCTGCTGTTTTGGTCACTTCTCGTTGCTCGTTCATCCGATTTCCATGAAATTTTGACATGTTGTAGGTAACTCACATACGAAGAGAATGGTACAAAAACCACCACCAGATTCCACAGAAATTGTTCCCAGTTCGTAATTGAACACAGGGTAGTGTAAGCTTCCCTCAACTGAGTTTGTTTGGAGAATGTGTTTCACGACTTTGGTACTTCTTGGACATGTCATAGAAGTATAATAAGGAACTTAAATGATGTTAGTTCACTTACTTTCTCAATTTTATGATCGTACTGATTTTCCGCACTTGAATTATCCCAATCCCATGTAATCTTCGTGTTAGGTGCTTAACAACGAAGTTGGGAATCATAGGTCCATTAATATGAACAACCCTGAAGTTGTTGACGATGAATTACTTTCGCATCCAGGTTATGAAGTATTGATTGCCGATTTAGTGACAGTGGCGGAAATTCCAAAATGCTTCGACTGAAGTTGACTGTATCTTGTGAGATTTAACGGTAAAGGGGTCCCGTGTATATGATCAGTCCTCCAGTATGGTTTACATGCTTCCATGGTGTAGTAGCTGTTGTGGTGAAGTCCCGAATGAGCGGCAACGATTCTTGGTAGGAGATGTAATCAGAAGAGAGTATGTTGTCGCGGTAACAAAGTGGGTTGGCGTGCTTCTTGTAGAAAATGTTGTGCATATGTACCCGAAGAAAATACTGCACACATGATTTTGAACCCGAAAAATATATTGCGCATATAACTTTGGACCCGAAGAATAATTTTGTATATGCACCTGAACCCGAAAAATATACTGCGCATATAACTTTGAACCCGAAGAAGAATTATGTATATGCATCTGAACCCGAAAATATATTGCACATATAACTTTGAACCCGAAGAATAATTCTGTATATGCACCTGAACCCGAAAATATACTGCGCATATAACTTTGAACCCGAAGAAGAATTCTGTATATGCACCTGAACCCAGAAAATACTGCATGCGAATCTCAAAGAAGAATAATATATGTGTTTCATGTAACCCGAAAGACGTGTTGTATATGAATCCCGAAGAAGAATACTGTGTATAATTTTGAACCCAAATAAGTATACTGTCATGCCTGTAGAAAATGCTGCGCATATAACCTTGAATCTTGAAAAAATGCAGTATGTGCGCTCTTGAATCCGTAGGAAATACTGTATACACAATTTTGATCCCGAAGAAGGATATTGCATATGTATTTCAAAAACCGTAGAAAGTACTATTCTTCCATGTCTCAGGAATCTTCTCTTTTCGGGCGCGGTTATGTGTCAGGGAAATAATTTCATATTTTTCTGTTTCGTTTTGATATCTTGTTGTTAGATGAAGAAAACCGGCAAGATGTTACCTGAACAAGACTCGTTTTGTCGAAAGATGTTGATGGTTCGGAGCCAAGCATTGATGATGAGTTCTTTACCAAATCCTTTGCTCCATACGATTTTGTATTCACAAAGGGGTGTACTCTCCTTCCAATATCATCGGTGATGATGGAGAAAGTTTCCCTGGTGCAGTGCGGCTGAAGGCTTGCGAATATGCCTTGACGTTGTGAAGAAATACAGTTTTCCACACAAGCGCTTCATAACGGACCGCACAGTTTTGTGGACGAAGTCCCCAGAAATCGTGCGTCTCTTGTAAGGAAGAGAGTCTTCGTGAAACCAGGGGGTTTGATGATTTGCCTCGATTTTGGGGAAGTCCTTCGTCTTTACATGTGATGAAATTGTGATTGTTGATCCCATCCGAGGCGTTTAAGTGCGACGGTAGAAGGATGTGGGTTGCCAGTGCTGTGGATATGCAAGCTAGCAAGTGGGACGCAGGCTGTCAGTGCTGGGAAAGATGCAAGCTGTCGTGGCCGGAAGACGCAAATTTCCGGTGCTAGCCATTGAACAGAGAATCTAGCATTGGAGAGACACCATCTGCTGGTGTTGTCCAGATTGTGGATGGTCATGTGCATCTGTATGTGTGGATGACATGTGCATCTGTCAAGTGCGTCTGGTAAGCGCGTCTGGTGTTGTCTTGGACGCAAACTGTTGGCACTGGAACTTTGGATATCAAGCCGTGACGATAGCGTGAGAGGCTCCTTTCTGTGGGATGGTGGGATCGATACTTGGAAGGCATGCAGGGCGGATCATGAGATGTTTGTGCTAGCAACATCGTGGTAGCAATCAAAGAGTTGGAGATGAAACAAACGGTCCTCCAAATGTCGAAGGACGTCTTCTTCGAGAAAAGTAAACCACTGTTGGAATGACTTCTTTTGTGTTTATGTATTCTGAAATTCTTCTGTGTTTTCCTTTTCAAAAGTCAAAAGAAACACTTGCTTTGTGGTTTTGATTTTTTCTGAATTTCTGGGTTGATAGGCAAGTGTTACCTATGAGGGTTTTGGGTTATTATTCGGGATGAACCGTCTTAGGATATGGAAGATATAAAAAGATGAATATTTGTCTTTTCTGAAAGACATACTGGATGTCGGGTTTAAAGTTCAGCCGGTTTTGATAGACAGCTGGTAGCTGTTGAGGATATTGGATTATTTCTGGGATGAATGGTTTTGATAATATAACTCATATTATATCCTGTGAAGGAAATGTGTTTTCTCTCTTCTTTTTTTTTATATATATGAAGGTGCGTGCTAGAAATACACAGGATGTAAAGGTAGGAAGGTTTTACCGAGAACCCAAAATGGATCAGATACTTTTCCCGAGTCAGACTCACTGACTTCATGTATTTCTTGTTGCAAATACACCCATTTCTGCTTTTGCTGGTGACATTTCCGGTAAGTCCCCAGTTGTTGGTAATGTTTTCCGCGACTGCACCCAGTAAAATATTGCCAACATACTTTGAACCGTCGGTAGTAGTTTTGCTGGTAAGGCTACCAATAAGTCCCCAAATCGTTGGTAGCATCTTCGGCGAGTCCCCAGTTTTCCTGTGCAGTTTTTACGACTTGTAACTGGGTGGTACGGTAGTTGAGTTGTAGATCCCCAAATCGATTTCCTGCTTCTGCTATTGGTACTTGTATCGAGGCGCGTGATCGATTTCTGAAAGCGGCTATTGTAACCGAGAGATTGAAACTCCCGAGAGATTTTGGTAAATTCGGTAGGTGAGTAAGAAACTGGTTCAAACCCTAAACAAATGTGCTGCATGTGAGCACTTTATAGATTCGAGAGATCAATCTGTACAAGTCCGGCCTAAACCACGAAATGGCCGTTCCAGACTTGCTTCGGTCACAAAGTGGAGGAGAAGGGTTGATTTGGGGAGGGAAGCAAATAAAGGTGTTGAGACCAGAATAATTCTGGGAGAGTAGTATCTCGACTTATATCAGAAAGTAGAAGCTTGGGAAGCTTGCAAGAGATGAAAGCTTTTGGGAGAGTGTAGTATTTTTCTCCTGACCGAGACTTGTTGTCTGGTGGAAATAGGTAAGACCTATTTATACAAGTCGAGATTGAAACGTACCCTGGCCTCATGAAGGAAGAGAGTAAAGGGTGATATAATGAGAGGAGGTGGTAACCGCAAGGTGTTTATGGGTGAAAACGTTTTCACCATTATTTCCTCATTTATTTGACCGCTTTATTCCTTTTCACGCTTTCTTAATGTGAGCGTAGTGCACGCTGCAAGCTGTGACCGCCAAACCAAAACCCTGGATAGCATCCCCCAGTTTGTGTTGATATCTCGAGTGTTGGTTGCACCTTGAGTGCAAGTGGCGCTGCTAGTGGCACGTGAGGCATGTGCCATTGGCATGTGCGGAATGCCCTTGTTGCGGGTTGTACTTCGAGCGCAAGTGGAAATGCCAGAGCTGCTACTGGTGTGCGTGGCATGTTCCAATGGCATGTGCGGAATGCCTTGGTGATAGGTTGCACGGTTTTCAAGTTAGGCTACCAGCGTGTGTGTTTGGCATGTGCCAATGGAATGTGCGGAATGCCTTGGTGGTAGGTTGCACGGTTTGCAAGTTAGGCTACCAGCGTGTTTGTTTGGCATGTGCCAATGGCATGTGCGGAATGCCTTGGTGGTAGGTTGCACGGTTTGCAAGTTAGGCTACCAGCGTGTGTGTTTGGCATGTGCCAATGGCATGTGCGGAATGCCTTGGTGGTAGGTTGCACGGTTTGCAAGTTAGGCTACCAGCGTGTGTGTTTGGCATGTGCCAATGGCATGCGTGGCCGTTAGGGCCGTGGCCTTGGTAGGAAAAGCTACCAGCGAGAATGTTGGCATGTGCCAATGGCATGCGTGGGCGTTAGGGCCGTGGCCTTGGTAAGAAAAGCTACCAGCGAGCATGTTGGCATGTGCCAACGGCATGTATGGCCGTTAGGGCCGTGGCCTTGGTAGGAAAAGCTACCAGCAAGCATGTTGGCATGTGCCAATTGCATGCGTGGCCGACTTGACCTAGTTGCACGTTTTGCAAGCCTAGGGCGCTATATTTGGCATGCGCCAATGGCATAACGTCTTGGAAATATGGCTTGTGGTATGTGTTGGCATGTTCCAATGGCAGGTACGGCCATGTTGAACTAGTTGCACGTTTTGCAAGCCTCGGGCGCTATGTTTGGCATGTGTCAATGGCATAGCGGCTTGGAAATATGGCTTGTGGTACGTGTCGGCATGTGCCAATGGCACGTACGGCCATGTTGACCTAGTTGCACGTTTTGCAAGCCTAGGGCGCTATGTTTGGCATGTGCCAATGGCATAGCGGCTTAGTTTGGCATGGTTTCCAATGAGTGCGATGTGTAGTTTGGTTTTGGCGTCGCTTCCATGGTGCGCAGTGTGCGGATTGGTTTGGCATTGTTTCCCATGGTGCGCAATGTGCGGCTTGGTTTGGCATTGTTGCCATGGTGCGCAGTGTGCGGCTTGGTTTGGCATTGTTTTCATGGTGCGCAGTGTGCGGCTTGGTTTTGGAATTAGGGTTCTGTGTCGAAAACCCTAATCTGGTATTTTGAAAAAATACCCCTATTAATTATTTAAACCTGATTTAAATGCTCTTAGTTAATGTGTTGCGGGTAACACTAGGTCATGGGGTTTTACGATTTTACCCCTTGTTTAAAAACCACCATCAACAGCAGGCATAAAGAAGAAGAAACGAAAAGTGGAGAAGAAGCGGTGAAAAGAGAGAAGATGGAAAAAGAAGAAGAATTGGAATCTGCGATGCATCGATGACAGTTAATGAGAAGGAGAGACGGCTACATCTTCTCAGTGTTTTTCTATACAAAACAACTTTTAAGAATTCGAACGGACGGACGGATCTATCTGTTAAACATCGCAATGATATCCAAAATAGAGAACAAATTCGTACGAATTGTGAAACCCGTGAGTCCTTAATATCCGTCCAATGACTCCTCCATCCGGAGCATCCCGACCTTCGGATCGGTCCTAAATTAAACGTTGTCCGTCTGATAGCTTTAGTCATCATGGACATAAACCTCATACCTTTTTATAACAATGATTTATTTCCAATCCTAGTTATATAATTGGTTTCCTAATTCTATAATCGGCTAATTTCCTTGTTTAGTTGATTTCGTTTTTTCTAGTCCCAATGCTTTTAGAGTTATTGGAGGAGTTAATTAGTGTTTTGGTTGTAGATTTTGGTATAATTGAGGGTCCCAAGTTTGTCTATCTTAGTGTTTGGGTCGTTGACCCGTTAGTTAGCTGGTCAAGCCGTTAGCATATTTAACATCCGTTAAGATTTTATTTACACGTTTGCCACCGTGTCAACTATGTTCGGTATTTCATTTCCCCCACCTCAACAACAACTTTCGACTACTAAGAGAACAATTATGTCCTTTCAATCCTTCATGCAAGTTTCAATTCTATTTCTTTCCTTACATGTATGAGAAATAAAAGATCACCTTACTTTTAACCTAATCGTTCCATTTATAATATCATACTCGATTAGTTGAGTTTGCAGTTCGTGACCTTAAATATTCGTATTTGAATGTATGGTTAATCCTATGGCTAATGTAAATGGATTGAACCAAGAATAATCGAGTACATGAAGGACCACATTTGAAGAAGCTAAAGATGATTCCTCGACGGACAACACCATTACCAGGTCTTGCCATTAAGTGTTCGACATAAGTCACCCATACGTCTACCTTAGTTTGCACAACCATGAGCATGGTTCAGTTGGTGTTTTCAACATGTTAGAAGAGAATTCATAGGTCAAGAGAGACACTGTAAATTTGATAAGAGTTTGGTGGGATTAAATTGTTCTGTTGCCAAGAAAAAAGGGAAGAACCTTGCTTGTTTCCATGTATTTTAGTGATGAACGGAGAAAATCGAGGGGCATTACAGGACTGAGGTTAAAACTGTTCCCGTTGATTGAGACAATAACCACGCAGATGCTTTAATCTAGACCATAAATTCTAAATTCTAAACCGAATTTTATAACGGCAAATTTGTAAATTATTTTGCTAACATAAGTTAGCGGACTTTAACAGTTTGACTCTTTAACTAACGGGTCTACGACCCAAACACTATAACGGACAAACTTATGACCCAAACACTAAATAGGACCAAAATTTACGACCCAAACACTAATTAACTAACTCTTGTTGGAGCCTATATAAGGTCTAGTATTACTCACAAAGACATCATACACATTGTTATTTGATTCGTTATTCCATAGTAGATATGGAATATCTTCCGGAGGATATTCAATCAAAAATCCTGTCATATATTCCTTGCGAGTCTGACCTAGAATGCAAACTAGTATCAAAAACATGGAATACTCTTCTTTCTCATAGAAAGACTGCAAGTGGTCTCCTTATTATTTCTAGACACAATTGCTTTTGGCGTTCAGATGTTAAATCTGGCTTAGTATACTATGATGAGATTCTTAGTTTTACATAGATTAAAGATCGCGATCATAATGAACGTTTATACGAAAAACTTGCAGAGAGATTCAAAGTCGGACGTTCTCTTGTTAACATATATACACATACCGGGACAAACTTGATTGGTTCTTGCAATGGTTTGGTTTGTTTATCTGTACAATATCCAACAGTAACCATTGTTCGTATCTTTAATCCCTTCACCGGAGAATGCTTTGACCTGCCAACAATATACAACGTAGAAGATTACATGGTCATGGGATTTGGTTACAATCGTTCTGGTAACAATTACAAGGTTGTTAGAATTCAGTACACCGGTGGTTTCCGTAAAAAAGGAATAGTCCAAATATATACTCTTGGCGGTGGCAGCAGTGGCTGGAGAGATATCGGAGAAATTAACTATACAAGGTTTGATTCCTTGCAGAGGATACTAGGCATCCTATGGCGCAATCGACGCTGGAAGACGAAGACGATTTCTTATATTGTTCGTCTCATGCATGAATGCATGATCCGAGGTGGAGAATTGTTGGACGGTTCCATTGGATGGTAGCTAGTAGGTAGGTGGTAAAAACCATGTGAAAAATATTGGTTGGTGGAAGAGTTCCATAGCTTTCCCTTTCACACTTGTAAATTCATGCATTCAAACAAGGTAGGTCTTTGAGTCCTAGTTTGAAATCTAAGGAAGTCCAATTGTAGGCTAGTTCTAGTTTGTAGGCTAAGGAAGTAGAACTCAATTTGGAGTTGGTCACTTGGAGGCTTAACTAACTAGTATAAATAGGCTATTAGAGAAAGCAAATGAAAACACCAAAAATTATTCTTTCTCTCTTAGAGTTAATATGTATTCTCCCTTGTGATAATATATGAATCTCTTGTTCTTCCCATGGATGTAGGAAACTTGCCGAACCACGTAAATTTTTGTTCTCTTTTCTTCTTTAGTTTGTGTTCTTGGAAATATCTGGAGTACCGTTTGTAGTTGTGCACAATTGCTTCCACAAGGTTTTAGCGCAACAATACATTGGTTTATAGAGGTATCCTCTAGAATGGATCCATTCATTGGTTGGCATTTGATGATAGGAACCAGCTGAAGATTGCCGCGTTTGATTTGGCAGACGAAGATTTCCGATATCTCCAAACAACACCAGATGCCGTAGGTACTAGGCATATTTGATCCCAACTTACAACAGTATTGGGAGGGTATTTGAGCATTTTTAATATAGATCTAATTGATAACCGCACGTACATATGGTCGTTTAAAAAGAAGCAGAATGATAATCCATCTCGGGTTTGGAGTTTGGAGTTGAGTATACCATTTTTTCCTAATGATAGAGATGATGATGATGATGATTACGACAAGATTCCAAACCAGGATAGCTATGAGCCTATTGGTCTTACAAAAAACAATAAAGTTCTTTTATGGTACAAGACAAGAGGAATGTCCAGGGCAGGATCTGGCGAGCCAATTCTTTGTCGCTATGACCCCAAAACTGACTCATTAATCAAAGTTATGCATTGTGGCCACGGCCATCGGTTTGTCACTTCATTTCCACACGTGAATGGTCTTGTTTTAATAAAAGCTATGGGTATAGATTCAAAGACAATCGAATTTGCAGCAGAATGTGAATCAGTGAGGAGTGGTTTCACTATCGTATGATGGAGGCTACTCGATCTGCAGCAGATTGTGCACAGAGCAAGTTGCATCACCGAGGCTACTAGATTGATGATATTATTGGCTTACTAGGATTATGTTTCTTTATATTCTCATAATTTACTAGGCATCACCGGGGCCTTACGGCCCCGGCTCAACCTCCAAAATTGTTGTTTAAATATGCATTTAAACAGGTTTAGTACAACTTATGTTGGAAAAGTAATGTGACGTATTTACCTTCTCTTACTTTATTTATGCATTCACAAAACGTATATTTTGTGAACGCGTAATTATTGATGCAAAAATATACATTGTAATCATCTTTGGCACCAGTAATTTGGTGTGGATTTCAAGATGCAATTACTTTGATTTGGTGAGGTAATTTCATTCCATATAAACTAATCAGTAAACGCCCATTAATACCAGTATTAATAGTTCCAGCAAAAATATATCTTAAAGAAAATATCAATCACTTGATTTAATCTCATCAATATTTATCCCTGGTTAGTTTTTAAAACTAATCATCATTACTAAAACCAAAATAGAGAAATCAAAATAAAAGATTGATCAACATTATCAACTATAAATTAGTTTAGTTTAGTCGTTCGTAAAGTTGATAAAGATGAGAGAGCAACAAATGAGGTGACATTTTTCTCTACAACACATATTTCAATATACCTAAAAAATGGTACGTAGCAGAAGTGATCAAATTGGATCAGCTCATGTAAAATTATGGTGTTTTATTTCGAAAGTACAGTATGGTAGTCTTTTTTAGCAAAACAGATGTGATTTACTTAACATGTGATTTCCAACCTAATCTACCCAAGCTAAGGCGAGACTACACAAAGGACATGTAGTAGAGTGCAGTGCAACGACCTGACACTAATGCATCAATACGTTTAAGCCCCCATTTTAGCTAAAAGCAATTGGTATTTCAGCCTGCTCAATTCAGAAATTAAATAGTTTCATATTAAAAAACATGACAAAGTTACTTAAACCCTAAATTATCTTCACATGTCACAATTAATTTACTGAATATGCTATTGTTTGTAAATTTATGATACTCCCATACATATATTAGAAGGCCGTGAATGACGTTGTGTATTACATGAAATACATGCCGATATGAAAATATAATGTAAGAATGTCTCATTAAACACCTAAAATACATCTACATTAAAGGATAAAAAGTTTTTCATGAAATACATACCGATAGGAAAAAATAATTTAATAATGTTTATGCTTATCACTAAAAGATTGGTATTGTTTATGCTTATCACTAAAATATTGGTATACATGCTTCACCGAGAAAAGGATTGGTATGATATTTCAAACAACAAAAATTAGGTCAGTTTTTTAAATGAAAATAGGAGATTACTATATACCTAAAAGTGTACATGATAGCACTTTGTTTTGAACTGAATCTGAACAATACATCTTATTTCATCAACAAACATACAGGCGTTAAAAAGACTTAATATTAAGAAAACAATATCACAAAACTGTGGAAAACTAACCACAAAAAAACTCAATGAGTAATATGATTCTATATATATAAAAATTTGCAGAAACTCATCAACAAAGTTACAGATGAAAAAATTTAACCCTTTTAAAAGAGTAACTTAATAATTCCAAATAAAAAATAATTAACAACGATATAGATATATAGGTACATATTCATATCGATTGTAGTCTGTATTGGTACATATATCACGTTCTACCAAAATATATAAGCAGTATTTGTTTGCATATTTTCAGTCTTTCTCGATCCCAAATTTTATCCATATATACATTGTATTTTTGAATGTTGAAAGCCTACATTCTTTTTTTTTTTACTTTTTGTTCGTCTTTGCAATAATATTCTTAAATTCTTCTATTTTTTCTTCAGATCCATGGTTTGGGAAAACACTCATATCATCATTCTCTCTCTATCTATCTATCTATATATATATATATATATATATATATTTGTTTTGTTACTTATTTTCTTAGGAATGAAATCGCTTCTTCGCTTTTTTGTTGTTGTTGGTATTTTCTTGTTTAAAAAATATCTGGAAAACATAAGCCGTATGTTTTTCAAAGACTACAAAGATGTCTTTGTAGTTTTCTTGCATACGACCCTAATTAGACACTGAATCTTATCTGAGATTTCTCTCAAATGAATAAGTTGCAAGAATTTTACTGTCACGCGATAATAGATGAGTTGTAGGATTTTTTTTCCTGCAATGTTGATTTCATCAGTGTCTGCCAATTCTAAAAATTGGCTAAACATGATGTCATTCCTTATTTGTCTAATTTTTGATATTTCCTAAACTCTATCACCTACTGTCTTTTTCTTCGGTTTTCGTTGTACATATATATGATCCTTGATCCAATATTTTTTAGATTCATAAAACTTAATCGGATAATGTCGTGAAAACATGATTAGTATCGATATTTTTATTCATGTATATACTATTCCAACTCATAGTTATCATTGGAATCCATTGATTCTTTATTAATCAAATAAGGGTATCGTCCATGGGTCTATTTTTATATCCCATACCTAACATTGGTTAATTGATAACGTATATTCTTAATCTATTGAGCTATTTTGATCCGAGGTTTAAACTATCTTGTTGTAGAGATATATTTTTCTCTTTCTAGTTTTGTCCAAACATATCTTTATGGTTCTCAAACTTCAATTGTTGTAATATGAAACTTTTGTTATTTTCCAGGTTTATGTAGCAGAAACCCGTGTTCTTCTGTTGGTTTACATATCCTATTTTTGATGCTCGCTTTTGATATTTTTAGTTTTTGAAAACTATGTAGATTTTTGAAACGTTTTGTATTTTTCTAGGTATTTTGGAGTTAGGGACCATACGTATATTTGAGGTATGTATGAGTATTATTGTGAACATTGATTTTTCACCTCAGTAAGCCAGTTTTTCCACTGGAAGTACTGACCCTGTAACTTTTGATCATCGTAATTTAACAAATTCACACCATAAATAATTACTTAATAAATTCTTAAAACAATTATTCATTGAAATCCAGAGATTTTGTTTGTATTGGGGTAAAAAAAATGTTATAGATTAATCTAGGTTTGTTGGTTGTGAATTAGCTCTTTACCTTTAGTCTGTAATTCTTGTGCCCATGAGCCGTCGAAACTTTAAGAAAATAAAATAAAATTACAAACATGTGATAGATACTGGCAGTGCAACCATCTATTCCTTATTTCATTGTTGATTCTCTACATGTTTATGCTTAAATTTAGGCTAACGCAATCACTTATCCTCTATTGCATTGTTAAATATCCAAGCTCTTGAAAAACTATACCCAGTTATTGTGAATATTGTGTTTCCACCTCAGTAAGTCCGATTTGTTGTTGGAAGTATTGCCCATGTTGGAAGCATTGACCCTGTAACTGATCTTAATCATGGGAATTGAAAAAATTTCACAAATTATAGGATAAGCAGCTACTCGGAGATGAATACCTTGCGACATCCCAAGTTCACTAACACTTGGAGATATTAACTCGATTACCTCTCCTTATATTAAATGTGATATAGGATGGAGTATCCAAACAAAGTGTTGGTTCCAGCGAGAAGTAAAAGATCGACTAAATTGCGACTTATGTTCTACGTGTTGGAAACGCACCCGAACCAATGTGAAAACATAGTTATTAAGAAAAAAACTCAACCATGCTGCGGTCTAAACTGCTGTTGGATTCTGGAATATATGGTTAATAATAGAACATTATGGTAAACTAAATATTCAAGGATTTGATTGGTACGACAGTCTACAATAAACACCACCCGAAAAACTAAAAAAGTTTACTTGATTTTCATAAGTACCGTTATTATATATATACTGCACTTTAGGTTTCTAGGGAAGATCATCAACAATCCTTAAATAAACATAAACATAAACTTATAATCCATTAAGTATTCCGAATAAACGATAGACAATAACCCAAATTATTATTTAAAAATATATATATAAACAAAACGATACACTTGAACCTTAATGTAGAAGCTAGTACTGAAAAGAGTGATCCAATACTCTAAGAATTCTATTTTTAGAACAAATATATATAGCTAAACCAATATATTATTTCTTCAGACTTTTTTTTCAATAAATCATCGGTCGGCCACTCTTAATAATCAGAGTCTACTTTATTTTGATGTCTGCGTAGAGTATTTTTGCATGCTTTACTTCCTTGTCGTTACTTAATGCACGTTCCTAGCCCCACCCTTGTATTTGGTATTATGTGTAACATTATTTTCGCGACCTGAACCCTGTAGAAAAAGAGAGTATTACATGTAAACAATGATCTTATTTGAAAAAATATGTTTTAGTACAGATCACTTGCAAATCTGCCTGGCATTCAGTATCAACATCTCCTGTAATTCACTCTTTCTGGCTTGAATACTTTTTATTTGCATTTGGTAATAAATAATATGGGGAGCATGTGTTCACAATACATCTATTTATAATCAAGTTAATTGTCCATACTAATATGTCGTTACCTCATTGCATCTTTTTCAGGTAATCTACATGTTCTTTCGCAGTGCATTTCATCAAATATTATGTTGTCTTTCCCATCACTATGAATGCTGCAATATCTTTGTCATCATTTACATCCAAATTCAATTTATACCTTTGTATATTCTAAGGCCTTTCTAAGTCTCGGAGTATTACACATCCATAATAAAAAAACGTCAATCATTCTCACCATGGTATGGTCACTTCAAATGTGTTTTTGCACTTGCTACACCTAGGTTCCTTGTCTTCATCGTACTCAACCTTTTCACCATATCTGATGCATGAAATATAATATTATTTTTTGTTCTCAACCAATCCTAATATTTTCGCCTCGCACATGATAGTTTTCCCTTACATTTACTCGGAATTACGCACATTTATATATTTTTCATTCTGGCACTATAAAAAATAAACTAAACGATCTTACCATATTTTCACTGTATTGTATCATGTCGGTTGCTTCTTGTATAGTCTTTCTATTTTCGTTGGGATCATCCAGTTATAGCGAGCCAGTCATTGTGATTCTGCTGCCTCCTGATTTAAGCCTGCATAGATTAATTTTTTAGTTTTCATGTAATGAAAGTCATATAGTCTATCTTCTATTTTATACACTTACTTTCCCTCGAATTCATTGACATTCGGTATGTACTGCTTGATCACACTCTAAATGCAGTGGTTGTTGCTAATGCAAGTGTAACAGTTGCAAGGTGTAATTGTATATCGGGTAAAGAAATAAATGCTAATGTCAGCACATGACGTGGTTAATCAGTAGTGGATCACTAACCTCGAAACTTCCTTACAAACTTTCTTGTAATAATAACAATTATCGAAGTATTTTCGTGCCCCTCTATGACACTCTCTTCTACTGATTTGCATCATCCCCCATAATATTACCTTCATATCAACTCCCCTATTTTAAAACTAATATAAGATTAATCATCAATTGATTAAAGGGCCCTAGATTGTAATTTAGACACAGCAAAGAATATAATTGCTCGTGGTGCTATTCATTACCCATATACTCAACGTAATATAAATTTTAAAATAAAGTTGCTTACTTTGTATCTTCAATGACAGTCTATCTGCTGAAATTCGTTGGACCCTTTTTTACCACCGAATGCCACCATAGTTATACCTGAAACAAATTTCAATCTCCCAATAACATTTGCAAGTAACAAAGTTATCGCTTATGTGTATCTTACATACGTCACATGGAAAATTAAAAGGTAATTCCGTTATTACTAAGATGGAATGTGGTGTCGTTCAATTTTTCCAATGCACTTTTGATATCTATGAAATTAAATATGTGTTCAGGAAAGCCTGATTCTCCAATGTCTAGTTACTTCACTTTGGTGAACTTGTTAAACCACAAAAGGTGTTTATAGTCAACAATTCTGTGAGGCGTATAGATTAAACCTTTTGATGGAATATAAATTCCCTTCTACCAACTGGGTCTCGAATATTTTTGATTACTATCATGCGTCACGTAGTCTTCGGCATTCTACACAGGATTTTTAAATTTGTATGTTACGTGAAAACACTTTCAAATATCATTAATATTCTTCTGTTATCTAGGTATCCCAATTGATATAGTCCATGATTTGTTATCTATTTATCATCGCTAATGATAATCCTTTGTGCCCTTTTTATTCGCCGATTCCGGGGTAATTGAATGCTGACCATATAAATGTGAATATCACCTACCCATTAGGTGAACATAACAGTCAAATTACATCGTCACTTACGTTGATCATGCCATATATTTTTTTATCTAATACATTAGAACATGCAAGGGACCTATGAAAAGTGAAACCCTGAAATGCCAAATTTGTATTATAATCTAAGTAATTCAGTATGATGTTGGGTTCCTGAACAACATCTATCTCCCTTGTGTATTCATCAACAATACAATTACTTGTTAGATTATCCAATTCTTGACATCTGGTTCTTGATAATTTGTTTTCTTGACAACTCTTGACACTCGGCATATCAAAAAGATTAAGATCCCCTTATCCATATCTTTATTTTAAACATCGTACAACTTTTGTGTCAATTCTTTGCACATGTATGTATAATTGGATGCGTAATAGTCATTAACATGTCACAATAATAGAAATAACATACACATTAACGTGACAATTAAACATTTTATGTCAGATTGGGTTGGAAGGGACAACACTTATGTGGTTTTTTTACGTCAATCACATATAATTAGGTTTTTCCCATCATTCATTATACGTCAGTAAATTGGATATCCAACTTCATCCGAGAACATACAACAACCTTTGGTTAACCTAGTGCATTTTTATTTTCATTATGCCGACGGTCAGGGCTCAATCTTTTTCGATTTTTGTTTGTTATCTGGTTAGCCAGTCGATATCCTCCCACAAAATTTTAGTTGGATTGTAATGGTCAGGGCTATGTTTTGCTAGTTGGGTCATAGTAGACGACCAATATCACCCTGTTATATCGTCGGAGCTCAATCGTTTTTTATTTTGGTTTGTTGTTTGGGTAGCCGCTTAGTATCCTCCCACAAAATTTTAGTCTTTAGTCAGATGTTTGTTCTTTGGTTAGCCGTTCAGTGTCCTCCCACTAAATTTTAGTCGGACTGTAATAGTCGGGACCATGTTTAGCTAGTAGTAATCAAGGTCTAAGTCCCCGACCTATAAGGATGGACCCAGTATTTGATCAGCCAGTGTCATAGTATAATGTTTTGGTTACCCGGACCATAGCAAATATTGGTTCTATTGGTTAAGAGGCGGCTATGGCCTGGTGTGCAGTTAATCGGGTCAAATCAGCCCTGGCCGTTATATATCTATTAAAGTTGGAATATTATATGTATTAGAAAATCTAGTTATATTCGGAAACGCGGATCTTGAATTAAGGTTGAACCCGTAAATATTTATTTGGTCGGGTCAAATTAACCGAGGCTTATAGCATCTATCGTAGCCCTTAAATTCCTCTGGAAAAGAATATTAACGTTCGTTCAACACTTTTTTCACGGTGGATGTACATATCATTGATTGAGCTTATAGGTTATCCGGGGCCCAGATCTGGCCCATATCCCGCAGTTAGGGGTTACACTATCTGAGTTAAAAGCTAACACTTTTTGACCCGTCTCACTGTAAATTGACCTAGTAGTACAATTTAGAAATGATTTATCTATCAAACTGTACCAAAGAAATAAATTTTATATCATTGAAAAGCATTTTAAAACACCTATGTAATGAATATACACATGTGTATCAAATAATATAAAATCACCTATTAACGGGAGAAAATCTAAAAATAAATAGGTCAATTAATAGTGGGACGAAGGGAGTATTTTTAGTTTTACAGTGCCGGTGTTTAGTTAGTTGTGTTATATAAGGGCCATTAAGAATCCCTTTTTCAGTTTTACGTCGGTAAGTCATGTTATATTGATCAGTTTTATTGTATCGACGATTTTTTTGACATTGGATGCCCATATCCGACCATTAAAAATCACACATTCTAAATTTAGAAGCCAACACTTTTTTTTGACATTTTCTCCTGTATCGGTGATTCATGTCATGCAAATCACTATATATTGGCCATTTTTACTGTATCAACATCGGGACATATAGCCCTTATGCTTAGTTTATACAATAGTTCAGAAATCACATTTTTCGGGTTTTGAAGCCAAATTATACCGGCTTAACTTTTTTATCCAGTATGTAGGTGAGAAGTTCTTTTTCCTGTCATAGGATGACAATTTCGAGATTTTACCTTCTAAGCCACGCGAGTAGATATTCGCATATCCAAGCAGTGTGGTGTTCTTTGGATTTCATCGCATATCCAACGCGAATAGATATTCGAAAGATGCATGACCATACCATCTAGAGCTTCCCCAAATTTCTACAACTACAACCACCTATAAATTTGTAACATGAGAAGAAAATTATGACTGAGAAATCGATGAACATGAATGTGAAGATGAAGAAACAAAGTTCAGTCTTGTGCCAAATCAGAAAACGCATCGCTCATCATCTACACCTAACTCAAATCTAAGCTCATCCTGAAATTCATATTCTGTTCTGTTACGATCACAGTAGTCATTCTATTTGGGTTTCTAGTTTTTTGTAATAATACTATAGGTATCACCCCGGCCCCGGCCAATGGCCGGGGCTCAACCTTTCTGATCACTTTTTATTACTTGATTTGTTTTTAACCATTTTTTAATATGAGGTTGTTTTTAACAAAAATTGGGGCAATAAATTAGTCGGGGAACATGTGTCCCTAGTGTCAATTGTAGTCACCACATCAAAATTAGTTGTGATTAGGATAAAATCCCCGGGGTCGAGCCTATAAGTTTTCCAGAACATGCGGTCCTAGTGTTTTGTTGGTTGTGCCAAATTAATCGGCCTACAGGCTCAGCCGAGGCGAATTAAACAGTTCCCAGTGTTTTCTTTGAAGAATGAACACATACCAATACCCTAAAATCAATCAAAGAAATACATAATAAGTAATTTGAAAAGGTCTAATTATCAGTATACACAAACACATACTCTATAAGCTGAGGCATCGTTCTCTAGCCATTAGTTTACCAAACTAACACTACAAGAAAAACTGGTTTGAGCAACATAGCGGTTTTGGTTGCAAAAAGCCCATATTAAGTCGCTCTAACCCTTATAGCTACTTAATTTGGCTCTCGCTCGTTAGTTGCAAAAGGTGTGATTTGTACAAGTCTAGAGCAGCTACGCAATCGCTCTAAATATGTTTCAACTACCATCAGTGATTAACTAATATGATTGCTTTAAATTTATTCCAACTATCCCAAAGTGAGTCGCTCTAAATATGCTCCAACTACATCAGCGGCTAACTAATATCAGTGCTTTAAGTTTATTCCAATTATCCCTAATCGATCGCTCAAAATATGCTTCAACTGCCGCAGCAGCTAACCAATATCATAGCTTTAACTTTACCTCAACCATCCTAGTGAGTAATATGTTAAGTTGATTAAGGTTTAGAGCGTCTTAACTGACCAATAATCGGTTGCTCAAGGATTTCTGAAGTACGAGATTTTAGACGGTCCTAACTTTGAGCTTGTCTAAAATTAATTGCTCTAGTTATTCATCAGCAGGGAATGTGCCGGTTTTAGACGGTCCTAACTTTGAGCTTGTCTAAAATTAGTTGCTCTAGTTATTCATCAGCAGGGAATGTTCCGGTTGATTAAAAAGCGTCAGGCCAGTTGTGACTCGGATGAATAAAAAATGAAATTAAAATTAATATAGAAAGCAAATACGAATATGAGAACCAAATTAAATGCAAATTATTTTTTTATTTTATTAAACAATGAATTTACAATATCATTTATTAATCAAAATAATTTACAATCTGCTTGACAAAAATTAAATAAAATAAAATCTGTTTCTTTGGAAAAATAATATTATTAGAAGAACAACATTGATACAACCACTTCAACTTTGAGAAGATAAGTTCTTTGAAATATCAATGGACAAGCTTAAAAATAAGGATCGATTCTGCAAACTTAATATCATTCAATCTGGCTCTGGTTCTTTTAGCTTTTAGCTCTGATTTTGATATCAATAGAGTTCTGGTTCCCGATCGAATTACTTCCTCCTAAAATTAAATTGGTCCTGCATATATACAAACAAGCAAATCCAAATTAGAACTATACATAATAAGGAAATCAAACTTAAGCAAAAATAGGATCAAGAACTAATCAACAAACCAATCAATAATACCTGATACTTTGTACCTTTTTCAAAGCTTAAATTAGTGGAGCAAACTTAATTAGATTTTTTTCATTCCAAACAAACAAAAGTGCAGACCCATTAGAAAAATCAAATACTATGACAACCGTAACCAATCAATAATTTGGTACCTAATTCAAAGGTATATTTCAAGCACTCTGATATGTTCATTACAACAAATCGATGAACACCACTATTACTACAATCATTGCAGACTACATACCCACAAAACAAAAATTGATCAAGGCTCTTTGCCAATTTCAGATTAACAAACAAAACTAATTTCTGAAAATCATTAAACAACAAATAAAATCACTTGGATCTAAATAAATAAAACCCCCAAAATGAAAGAAAAATATGAATCAAACCCAAATCATCTCCCTAGGCAAGTCATCAACAGGGAAAAAAAGAAAGTATTTGAACCAATATCATCTCCCTAGGCAAGTCGGTACTTTATTAAAGAAACAGAAGCAACAACCGAAAAAAAAAATCAAATCAAATTCCTACATAACACCGAATGTCTCACTCAATTGAATGAGAATGAAATCAAATCCTTGCACAAAACAAGTAACAAAAGAGTAATTCTTAAAAATCTATCAAAAATGAAAAATAGATACAGAACTTGTAGAAGAGAAGAAAAAGAAGAACAGAAGAAACCAATCATTTATATCCACAATTTCAACTCAAAGTAACCATCATCGTTGAAATCTGACAAAAATAAGAATATAGAATTCCTACCCTTCAAACTCTGTGGAATAAACCTCACCTAATTTATTCATTCTTATAACAACAAAAATAAGCAAAATCATACCGATTTTGAGGGGGGGGGGACAAATAGAATGAAGAACTTATCTAATTAGTGTTGAAACAACTAGATCAAAAATGTACAAAATTACTGGTTACATATCAAAATATAGAGTCTTGATTCTTCATAAATCAAGAGAGAGGCATACAGATAAGAAGAAACGTTAACCGCAATTACCCTCAAAAACTCAGAATTTCAGATCTGCAAATCTGTTTATGTTTAAGCAAGAACTAACACACAAATCATTAAAAAAAATCAGCAAAGATTCAATAAACATCAACAAACATTACATAATCACTAAATACATTACACTGGAAAAAATCAACATTCAGGATCTACAAAATCTGTTTACTTTTTATTGATAATCGAGAAATAAATCAATCAAAATTATCAGTAAAGACTAGATTAACATCAACAAACAAGTGAACAAGGTTTATCATTTATCAATCGACAAGATCTAGTAAAGAAGCAGCAGAATAACGAAGGTTTGAAGAGAGGCATTCGGTTTTTGAGAGAGAAGGTGAAGAAGAGAGAAGGAGAAGGTGAGGGAGAGAAAACTGAAAAACGGCCAAATGAGTTAAAGGAAAGGCAAAGCGATTAGGGTTTGTGTAAGTTTTACATGACCGTAGGATTGGATGCCAACTAAACTAAATTGACGGATATGATTAACTTCTTGATTGTTCACGTTTCATGTGACCCAGTAGTACCACGACCATGAGCCCATTTAGTCCTTGCTTGAGAATAATAACAAAATTGTGTGCCTCGTTCATAACATGGCACTTCATACTAATTTCGTGTGATGCAGTATTGTACCACGAAAGAGCCTATTTGGTCCTTGCTTGAGATTAATAACGAAATTTTGTGCCTCGTTCATCCAACCTCTTATAAACTTTGTAATATTTCCCTTTGTACCGAGCTTTTATTTTTGTAAACAAATTAATCATATTATTTATTTATTCTTTAATTATTTTTTTTATTTTTTTAACAACGCAATATAATATATATAAAAACTAATAGAATTACATACTTTTGGTTGGCAACCTAGCGACAAGCTGGGCACCAACACCTTTTTGAATAGCAATGCCTAATCTATGAAAAATAAAGCTACCAACACCACTACTAGCGTCATTATTAACTAAACAATTAGCGTCATTATTATCTATGAAAAATATATATTATTTATTGTTTAAAAACTTTTTAATATTATTAGATAAAGAATATTACACTAACTAGTCGGAAGCCTAACAAGCTAGGCTCCAACAACATACTACTACACTAATTGAACAAGTTGATGTGCTAACCTACTAGTGAGCCTCATGAGTAACCTAGCCAAGGGAGCCGAAGAGGATGGGGGTATAAGATTGTGTCACAATGGGGGCAAACTAGCACTACCTTCCATGTAAATTCATGTAATATTACGTCATTGGGGACTCGAACCTGCGACCTACTGGAACGCATGAAACTTTGGCGAACGGGGATGACCAACTGAGCTAGGGCCCGTTCTTTTATTATTATTATTATTATGACCGGAGGCAAATTGTCATTTTTATTGTATTATTATTACATGAAACTAGTTGGAAGCCTAACAAGCTAGGCTCCAACGACATACTACTACATTAATTGAACGGGTTGATGTGCTAGCCTACCAGCGAGCCTCATGGGTAACCTTGCCAAGGGGAGCCGAAGCGGGAGGGGGGGGGGGGTGAGATTGTGTCACAAGGGGGGCAAACTAACACTACCTTCCATGTTAATTTCTGTAATATTACGCCATTGGGGACTTGAACCTGGGACCTCCTGGAACGCATGAAACTTCGGGGAACGGGGATGACCAGCTGAGTTAGGCCCCGTTCTTATTAATATTATTTTAATATTATTATTATTATTATGAAAAGAGCCAACAATGTCTTTTATTATTATTTTATTTTAATTAAAATTTTTTATTTATTTTTCATTAACTATTAATAAAAAATTACACAGAGATAACTGGGAGTCACGCAACAATCTACGTCCTAACCCCTTTATTATTATTTTTTATTTTTTATTCTTTTTTTAATTGGATAAAGAGTATTACATTAATTAGTTGAAAGCCTAATAAGCTAAGCTCCAACAACGCACTACTACATGAATTGAACAGGTTTCCGTGCTAACTTACCAACGAGCCTCATGGGTAACCTAGCCAATAGAGCCGAAGCGGGAGGGGGGCTAAGATTGTGTCACAAGGGGGGCAAGCTAACTCTACCGTCCATGTAAACTCCTGAAATATTACGTAATAGGGGACTCGAACCTGGGACCTCCTGGAGCACATGAAACCTTGGGAACGGGGATGACCAGCTGAGCTAGGGGCCGTTATAATAAAAAATGTAATGTTTTGAAAATAATAATAATAATAAGTAAATATTGACCATCCAGAAAATAAAATCAAGAAAATGATCCATAAGAAATAATAATATTTTGGTAACAAATAAAATGCATACGTTTTTTCATAAAATAATTTATAAATATACATTACCAATCTAACAGTTAAAGTAGTTAATTGGTAATAGTGCGTCGTTGATGGAACTAGTCGTTACAAACTTGGAGATGGTGCAATCAAATAAACCTTGACTTTTTTATTACCCATATTTTTAATCGTGCATTCAATTTATTGACTTTTGTTAATCGATCTAAACCGAATTTACATATGTCTCTTAATTATTTTACCGGCGTGGTCTTCATCCTACATAACCATGTCGGGATGTTTGATTCTGGTATATTTCGTATGCAGTTCATCTGAATCAGAAACTCAGGTCTAACTCTAGTAATATTTGAACCTGAGATGTTTGATTCTGATATATTTCGTCCCATTCATCCGAATCGAAACTCGGGGAACTCGGGATGTTCATTTTTAGTATTTTGCTAAAAACTACTTTGGTATGCGTAATTCTGCTAAGTTACCATTCTGTAATCGATTTGTAAATATTTAAAATGACCATTTAACCCCTGCTTCTTTTTTTTTCCTTAAATGACTATTTTGCCCTTTCTTGAAATTTACTATGTTAATTACCTTGTCTAACGGTGGAAAAACTGTGAAAGATCCAAGTTAGTACCGGAAGATATACCCATTCACTGTAGAATAAATTCGTGAATTGCAGAATATACGAGACCAAATGTAAACGATATAACTAACATGCACTAAGGAAATGGTTCAAAAGAAAAAATATTTTTCACTTCTGCTTATAAAGGAATTAGTTTTGGTCGTGTAGAAAAAATGTAAATCAAAAGATGCCCAAGACGATCCGTATGAGGGATACCCAACCAATAGATAACCAAGTATCAAATCCAACGATTAGTATGACAACATAAGAATTTATGCGG
The DNA here is from genome assembly GCA_023529315.1 of Papaver bracteatum. Classification (NCBI taxonomy): domain Eukaryota; kingdom Viridiplantae; phylum Streptophyta; class Magnoliopsida; order Ranunculales; family Papaveraceae; genus Papaver; species Papaver bracteatum. The sequence continues at coordinate 802,597 of JAJJWX010005115.1, forward strand.
ATTATGAGTCAATCGGACGACTACACATGCATTCTATTGTTAACGCGGCAAATTTCCCTCTATATACTTTTGCTTCGTTTCAGAAAAATTGATACTTTAGCCCGTTTCAGAAAAAGTGATACTTTCCCCGTTTCAGAAAAAGTGATACTTTAGCCTCGGTTCATAAAAAATGATACTTTCGCCTTGTTTCAGAAAAAGTGATACTTTCGCTTCGTTTCTGTAAAAGTGATACTTTTGCCCCGTTTCATAAAAAGTGATATTTCCCCCCAAATTATAGTAATTAGATATTTAAATAATTATAGTAATTGGATTAAAAGGGAGGGATAGTTCTGTCAGATAAAAAAGTAACCAAAAGTTTCAGAGACGGACTCCCTCCCTATGGGCCCGTTGGGCCCCTCGATCAGTTAGCCCAATAATAAAAAATCATACATTCAGAATTAGTTTCTCTTCAATCTCACTAAAATTCACTAATGTTTGTTCGTAGAATTCACAAGAGATTCTAGACTCTCTACACCGTGATTTCTCCCGAAAGCGAATCAACTGGATACAGTTGTGCGTTCGGTGCATTGAGATAGTGATGGGTAGGAATGGGCTCCACCAAATTTTCTGAATCTATAAATCCCACTTTTAAAATTCTACATCAAAATTTAGGATTTAACAAATTTTCTTCCAATTTGATATTACTTTCGGTAAAAGTTGAATACAGCTAGAACTGATGTTTTGTTAGATCCTTAATAAGTGACCTTGGACCAAATTCAACTACAATTTGATTTCTTGCTCTATTAACGACATTCCCTTCTTGAGAAGGAGGAATAATTTTTGTGCACGAATATCCACTCGCGGACAGTTTTCGAACTTGGAGCCAGGTTCAGTATCGAAGTTGACAAAAAGGGGTGTGTTTAAGGTTTCAAGGAATATTTCGGTGGAATCTTACTTGTAGATGGGTGAATTAATCGTTCTTATGAAGATTCTGACCTATAGTAGTTCACTCACTACCATGTTTTGATCTCAGAGCCAGATTATGCCTCGAAGTTTCCAGAAGAGGGTTAGTTTAAGGTTTCAGAGAATATTCTGATGGAATCTTACTTGTAAATAGATGGATTCATCGTTATTGTAATTAGGTTGATATTTTCGAACTGAGTGTTGGTCTAATAAGGTGATATTTGAAGTGGGTTTTGTATATAGAGGTATTACTTTTGTTCTTGTGAAGGGGTTTTGATGTTTGTCTAATACGATTAACCATGATTGGATATAAGCACAGTGTGCGTACTTTCAAATGTGTTTATTAGATTGATGTTTATCCGTCAACCTTATCGATTGATTTTTCTCATATTCCATTGATTTCAAAAATTATTCATCATTTTAACTGAGTATCCTTCGACCATAGTCAATTACACCAGTTATTTGTCAATTTTTTCAAATTTTTCTTGACCTCACTCGATTTCTCATGAATTATATGGGTTTATTAGATTGTTTGTTTCTCTTACTAATTATCCGACAAACATTAACCACATCAAGCTAACAAAACCATGATCCGCATGAGTTTGTATCTAGCCAATTGGAAGCAAGGATCTTCAATCCTATGGCTATACACACACAATACAAAAGGCGCGCGGATTACTTACCACCCCAAAGCTAACAAAAGTATGATCCACATGATATTGTATCTAGCCAATTGAAAGCCAGAATCTTCAATCGTATGGTTACACACACAAAACAAAAAAATCACGCGGATTACTACCTTATCCAACGGTGGAAAAAATTTCCACGAAATTTTTCTGTGGCGCGAAAACATATTGAGGCAGCAAATTGGCGGGAATGTTGGCGCTTCTTTTTGTTGGGTAAATCTTTAGAATTGAAACCCTAAGGCAAAACAAACACTCGCCTACCTTATCTCACTTCTTTCTCTTTCCTTCTCAGTTTCAATTCTCTTAATAAAACTCTGATTCGTCTCGCCTATCTCTCAGAAATAAACATACAAAGAAAAATTGAAGCTTATATTCTCTTTCGCTTCTGATTTGGGCGTGAAAAGTCTTTCATCTTCGATTTCTTTTCTTTCTTTTTTTGAAATGGAAGATCCAAAAGAGAGATGGGTTCATAAATTTCTCTCTGGTTTGGTTTTCAATTATGGATTTTTTTGATTTCGATGTGGATGTGGATTTTGATTTAGAAGGGGAAACTGATGTTTCCTGAAGGTCGAAACTGGGGAAATCTTGAGGATTTGTTGTAATGGGTTGTCTTTGATTTGATAAATGTATGGGTGTTTTTTTTTTTTTTTTTTTGTTATTCTTCTTTTCAAAATCAATGTTAGGGTTTGGTGATGAAAAGGGTATGGATTGGTTTTCCATCATCACCGCTCCAAACCCAATTTTTGTCAATTAAGAAAAATGATTAAATTTGAGAATTTCTGTGATGTTTCTTGTAATTTTACGCATTAAATTTGTGTGCTCAACTCTGAAGTTCCCCGAATGAGAGTCCTCAATTGAGAAAATTGATGCGAAACTGGGGAAATCTTGAGGTGTTTCTGTCATTTATAGACGAAACTTTGGTCCATAAGGTGTTCAATTTGATAGTGATGGTGCAACATTGAGGTTGCTTTGTGCTTCAAATAGTTGTTGAAATGACAAAATGGGAAGATAATGATAAGTTGTTGTAGGAGTTTTTGCTGATGGATGATGCTTGTTTAGAGCCTTGGTACATGGGGTTTGCCTGAGAAGTAGCCAAGAAGCTCCGAATATGAATCGGGAAGGCGAACTTCACTGATGACTTAAGACCTCAAGTGAGTTTTTTTTTTCTTTTTCTTGTCAATTTCCATTCAACATTCTGTAGAGAAGTTGTAATTGATCAAATCACTGCCTATATGTAGGTTGTGGACGAGCTGTTAAGGTGGTGAAATGAATTTGATCAAGGTTTCAGTCTTTCTAATTGAAAGATGCTCAGGTGATTTGATAAACATAACAAACTATTGTCAAGAGTATGAAAAGAATAACAAGCCTATTAAGGTGTTGTTTCATCATCACTATGGTCACTATGATGAGACAAAAGTTATCAGAAAGTTGAAAGTAAGAACTGATTACTAAGAAATGAAACGAGAAAAGCTTTTCCTTTTAGGTTAGAGATTCAGATTTTTGTATGATTTACTTTCAATTGAGTTCTCTTAAAATCATTTAAGTATTTGAAATAATCTCATTTGTTGTACTTACTAGAGAAATCCAAGGGTGCGTTCCCTCTTATGTGGATACTCAGATTCTCTTGTTGCAATTATAGTTGCAATTATGTCGAAGCCAATTGAATAAAAATGAAATTTTTCCTAAGTTTACAATACTGGCACTCAATTTATTCTTAATGATGTTTTCACCATGTTTAAGCTTAATTTCTATTTCTACATTTGAGTTGTACATGGGATTTCCAGTGTTGTTTGTGCAGCTGAGCTGAGGGGTTGTTGTGTTGCTGCCAGGATTGAGTCGGTGAGAGATTGCAGGTGGAGTTGTTACTTCAGTGGTGCAGCTGAGCAGCTGTTACTGGTGATTGTAGCTGTAGCAATGAGCAGTTGGTGGTCTGGTATTTAGAAATGGAATTGCATTACATGTGACAGTGAGTGGTGAGCTGCAGAGGGTTTGTTATGAAGTTGATGTGGATAGACAAGAAGAATTCCTACAACTGGAGCTAGTGGACTTGCAGGCATGAAATGAATGAGTGGGTTGTTGGTTGGCCTGAAATTGAATGCTCGCTGTGGTGTATCGATTTTTGAAAGTTTTGTTTTGGTCTGGTTTGGATTATATGCTGCTTATTGGATTTAGTTGTTCTGCAGAGGGGACAACTGGGACATAGGCCGACAATTGTATATGGACTAATAAAGTAAGTTTATGTTTGTTGGTAATTGTGATATTCCTTGTACTTATTTGGTATAATTGTTCCCCTGCATCACTGAGGAAATTACTACTAATGGCGACTAATCCTCTTGCATCTGTTCTTTTATCAACGCAATGGACGTAACTTTATCTTTGGCGGCAGACACAAAATAATCAAAGCAGGCGCTGGTAGAGCTCATACAGTGGTGTGACTAATGATGGAATGATTTTTTCCTTTGGATGGAATAAGCATGTGCAATGTGGAACAGGTTCAGTAAAGACTGGTAAGTGCCCAGGTGGTGTGTTGTCCATCTGTTGCTTCTCTATATGTGACTGAGATATGTTTTTATCTGATTCATGTTGTCCCCGGGTGGCGTGTGTTTCTGGGTATCTGCAATTCCTGCTCTAATAATGGAGTCCTGTGCAGAAAGTCCTCAATGTCTTCATAAGGTGGTGTGTTAACCTTTATTTTTGCCTCTCTTAAGAGGTTCTTGCTTTCCTTTGATATACATATGTTTACTACTTGTTTTTTCATTGGCTCTCGACTGGCTGGTAAAAATGTTAGGCAATCTCTTCTGATATTTTCAATGAGAATTTCCTTGTTAAAAACTCTTTTAAGTTAAAACTGTTGAACTGATAACAATATGTTTGATAACACGTAAAATTCGGTAGCATAACAATCAAGAAAGAGATCTGCCAATTCAGAGGCTCTGTTTCAGACATTGTATGGTCTTAACTCACATGCACGTTTGTTCTAATGGTTATGTCTATACCTTTTTAAATTCAACACAAATATGACAAATCATCTTGGTTTCTGTTTTGGGTGCAACAGAAAGGTAGTTCCACCAAGGCGGAAGCTGAATTTAAGAAGCTTTTGGAAGGATTGCATGTCAAATCTGCGATGGCAGGCCTAACAAAGTCAGATAGGGGAGATGGGCCAGACACTGTAAAGTTTTGGGAGTTATTTTAAGGCCGCCATTTCAGAGGTATCCATGAAAATTCTTCAGAATATGTAGTGTGGTTGCTATTTCATTTTAGATTACTCAATTCATTTTTACCTTTTCACAATTGTTCTCTATTACCCATTTTTAATCTATCACTCCATGCCTTATATAAAGATTAATACCTGATATTTGCAAGTTCCTGTAAAAGGCCCCGGTAAATTTAATTCAAAACTAAAATTACCTTTGACAAATGGACACATTTGGAGAAAGCCTTGCAAATCATTTTTTTAATCTTCCTGTTTTAGTATAGCACCATCTAGTGTTCTCTTTTATCATTGGACTTTTATGCATCTTGGACTTTTATGCATGAATGCAAGACCAGTAGTCCTAACCTAAATGTTGTACAACACAAAATAGGGGAAGGTTTGAAAGAGCACGTACTGGATGTGCAACTTGGATTCGGAGACTGTTTCATTAGTTTGCACTAGTTACTGAATTACTAACTTGTTTTAACCTTTTAAGTCAATTTTTGTTTTTAGTAACTTCTACTTTTGAGAGTATATTACACTCTACAAGATTTATTAACTTATTCAGTTGGTCGATTGTGTTCGCAGGAAGGTATGCCAATGATATTCTCTGTAAGCAACAAAATAAAAGGGAGAGGGCTTGGAGCTCACAAAAGCTGCAGTAGTTGACACTCGCAGAATGGTCTCGACGAAACTCTGCATTTCTAATTTATCAACCATTACCGACAAATATTATGTGAAGGCCTCTAAGAGTCCCAAGCAAGTTGAAATTCTGTATTTTCCCCTTTCAGAGAAGGATCCAATCCTCACACAGGATTTGCTTAAAGTGTTCTTCTGATGACCAAACACATAGAACTTATAACTACCTCAACATACATACATCTGTAGAATCACTTGTGACCACCCCTTTTTTGGGTAATGTTTTTGTACAATAATCTTTATGCAAAATTGTGTAATTCTTGAAATACTTGGTTGAACAATTAGCTTTTTAACTGTTTGAATGGTCAGTTGCCAACATTGGAGAAGGCAAGGATACCACAGAAATTAGGCTTTACTTTTGAAATTGTTGAATTGGAGTGAAAAGTTTCAGGTTTTGACTGGTTTAATATGGGTTGTTGGATTTTTAAACGAGTTCTGTTAAAATTACAGTCAATTTAGTATGACTCATGTTAATTTTTTACAATTTGTGCATCCAACGTTTGATCATAGTGAATAAAAGAGTGATTCGAATGATTTTTCATGTTTCCATTGAATAAATCCTATTAAGACTGTTGGATTAATACTAAGATCTCAAATGCCTATTTCAAATTAACACCGACTTCTCTTTTGAACAGGTGGTGGCTGCTTGAACTTTGGTTGCTCAGAGAGGTTGTACCAACCTATTCATTTTTAGTTGCTAAGAGTATGTGCCTCAAAGTGAATAGCTACATGAGTACTTTTCAAGCTGCTATAGATTACTTGAAAAAGTGATGTAGCGAGCAAACACATTTGGTCGTGGCTAGATATTAGTGGACACAGGTTTCTAGCCGCCAAACTATCTTACAGTTGCAACTTTGGTTGCTCAAACTCTTAGAGCGACTAAAATTATGGGCTCTTGCTAAGATTTTGGTCGCTTAAGC